>JAPWLS010001782.1:0-61612 GCA_028551675.1 Tineola bisselliella | reverse complement strand
TCTTCACTTTGTGATATACGACAACATTACTCCCTCCAAAAAGGAAAGCTCAATATCCAAAACGCGCAAGGGTTTACGTCGTCGTGAGGAACGACGTAGTGCCTCGTTTAATGCTGCAGATGTTGAGAGTTGAGTTGAGGCTATTCAAGATCCTGCTGTTGAGCGTTAGGAGGACCAGCTGATTTGTCTCCGTGTCCATTTGATAAATTTTGTTGTGTGATTTGAGTTGATGCACCAGGTTGATAAGTGAACGTGTCCGGTTTTGATCCACGACTATAATAGGATTAATTCTTCGGCCTCTTGTTGTTACTCACAGTATCGTTTTTCGTTTCCAAACTGTTATCGTTACGAATGACATCATTATCATCGTTGTTCTCATCGTTAGTTTCTCTAGTCTTCTAGTCTCCAATCGAATATTCTGGCGGAATAGTTTCTTTAACTGATGGCCTGAGTTCCTGGAATAACCCAACTCATTCAAGATCTTCCTTGACGCTTGATTTAAGAAGATCAAACGTAGTGCGCATTTATCTTCCAAACAACATTTCGCTTAGTTGGTATCATTACCTTAGTTGGCGAATCTTTTTTATTCACTGGATATGTTTGGCTGCTTTCATTGTCGCTAGATTCGCTAGACGTGTTGTGTCGTGCTAGGCGTCTCGTTCGAAACTGTTTATGCGTTGCTTTGCCGCTACTAATGCACACTTTTGAGAAGTGGTTGTTCTTCCCGCATAACCTACAGCGTTTGCCTCTGACTGGACATTCTTCTAAATTAGCGTGATAGTCTCCTCCGCAGAAGACGCACATTTGATTGTTTCGTAGTTGATGTTTCTTCGATTTCAAAGTATCGTTACTTCTCGTTGTTCGTATAAAATGTTGCATTATTAATAAAATATAAATGCAGTTTTAACATGAAAAAGCTGTTTATTTTCAACCACAATGACATAAGTGACAATTGTTTTTTAATTATGTAACAACTTTATGTATTAGTTTATTGTTAATTATAAATTATTAAGACCATTAATCGAAATATAAACTATCCTATATCTCAAGTTAGACCAAATTACACATAAAATGCCAACTTTCATCGAAATCGGTTGACTTGGTGAAGAGTTCACTGGGAACATACATATGACACTGGATTTATATATATTAAGATGTATAATACTTAATAATATCAACACTTGATACTGCCTGTCTATATTTTTTAAAATTTTGTGCCTTCATACAAATTATAAATATGTATTTTGCATATAAAATAGTAATTTTTCATCGGAATATCAATCGGACATTCCGGAATTATTACAAACCAGGGGGGCTACTCAGGCGCACTTCGGACGAAAATACGGACGTTTCCTACTCAGGAGCACTTATGTAATCATTCACGAAATTATGGATTTGACAGCGACGTCACTTCGAATAGGTCACGCAATGCTTATTTTACGGGCATTTGACAGTACTTTTTACGGGCTTATGTGACAAAATTCACATAAACTATAGAAATGACGGCCGTATCACGAAACTTCGGATATGCCTGAGTAGCCCCCCAGATGAAGAATCATCCGAGCTCCGGCGTCTTTTTGTCGGCGCATCGCGTGCTAACCGCAACTTATTCAAAACAGATTTGCAACAATCGCTCTTTACTAAATAACTATTATTATTGTTTTTTAAATATTTTGAAGACTTTCACTTTTTGAATGTCAATGAACGGATTCGAATCGTGGACCACAACTAGTTCAACATGACACACAATTTAGTGTTGGTTTTGTGAATGAGTAAATAAAAGTGTAGCGATTGGGTTTTGGTGTTCTGTGGGCTTATCACGAATTTTAGTCTGGCTTTCGAACCGAGTTCGACTCAAGCGATTTGTATGGAAATTTGAGCAGCGCCACCGCGTGCGGATTTGGAACTACAATATTTTAGATACTTTTTCTTAATTTTCGAACGTCTCGATCTTTAGTTCATTTGATAGATTGCTGGTGCTCGTTAGTCGTTAGTAAAAATTCATGATCTCGATTGCTAACGGATCCGTTTTACTTGTCACAGCTCGATTCGAAAGCCAGAGTAAATTCGTGATAAGCCCACTGTGTATGTTTGCGTTGTCTTAGGCCTGATACGTGACCTGGTTTGGGATTATATATAAAGTGAAATATTAAAAAAAATTAATTGGAACATCAAATTCATTTATTCAAACTTAAAAATATTTTATTAATTGCTAGCTATTTTAAAACTTAATCCAAAACATTTGGATAAACAATATTTTTTGTTTTTCCATTTTGAGCATGATTAAACAAACGTCTGTACGTACCGACTTTGAAACAGGCAACATAACCTACTATATATATTATTAGTTTTATAAATAGATTTGATTAAAATTAATACTTTTAGTATATGTATTTTCTATTAAAAAAAAGACATAAAATTCAAGGTTAAAAACCAGATATACAGCCAAACTAATTCCTTAAGACAACACTGATCAAATCCAAGTAGGATCTTCGATTATAAAAGTCAAAACTTTGCAAAATATATCTTCAATAAATATGTTATATTTAAATTTAATCTTCAGACCATTTGGAGAGGAGCCATCGGAAGGATTATCTGCAAATTGCACGAAGGATTTTCACTCTCAGAAATAGTTTTTAGTTATGTACAAGAAAATGTTTTACAAGTATTATTATAAAATAATATTATCCCATTACTTTGATTGATTTTGATATTCTTCTCGTCATACGCCTTTCCGAAGTCACGGTAGAGTCTAACGATGAGCAAGTGCACGCCTTTAGTGCCTATGCTAATAAACGAATTTCATTTCATTTGTATAATACCTATATAAATTTACTAGCGGTCCGGTACGTACTTCGCTACGTATTAAGAGAAATATTAAAAAAAATAATTGGAACATCAAATTCATGCATCAAACAGCATGAATGACATAAAAAGTTTTAATTATTGTCAACACTGAAAATAGTTTCAATTTGACAGCACAATCCGCCATTTATTGAATTAATTTGTTACAAAAAATGTGATAAATGAAGAATCGCTCTACCGATTTTGTGCAAACTTCACATAAACCATCTACTAAATAGTCCGAACAAAGCCTAAACATTTGGTTTGGATAGGTGAGCCCGTTCTTGAGTTATAAAATTATAATGAAAATTGCCACTTATTTTTATATATATAGATTTATAATTCTTTTCCTAAATAAAATATATACAGGTCAGGTCTCATTAATTCAGTACCATTAGTTGAAACTAACAATTCAAGCTAAAATAGCTTCAAAATATAAATAACCATCTCATGAAATAAAAAATGACATTTTATCAATGGTTTGTGAGATACTCAATACAACAACGAAGAATCTACACAAACTATGCACAATAACAACTAAATTAAATCGTTCTCCTGTATTTGCAAGTTTGTAGTTAATAAGACCAGGCGATATGGAGAAGAAAATTTTCTTCTAAAATCGAACAACTAAGAAAATCGTCTGTACTTATAAACGAATAAATCTAATAGCGATCACTCGATTAAACGAGCACTGAACATTCGATTACGGTGAAGTAACAGGGGGGCCTACTCAGGCGTACTTTCGACGATAATACGGACGTTTCCTACTCAGGAACACTTACGTGTTCATTCTCGAAATTACGGATTTGATTACGAATGCTTATTTTACGGATATTTGACAGGAATTTTGACAGGTGTTAAAATTCACGTAAACTACAGAAGTGGCGGTCGTATCACGAAACTTTGGATATGCCTGAGTAGCCCCCCAGATCTGATAATAAATTGTCAGTGAGTTACAAACTAGTCATTGTAATAGGATATCGCGTAGCAATATTGAACAAATAAACATAGTTTATTGCAACTATTTAGTATTAGTGTAAATTGCAAATGCCCAATTGTAATTGTATTCCATGCTTATTCAGAACAGTGGGCTTATCACGAATTTAGTCTGGCTTTCGAATCGAGCTGTCACAAGTAAAACGGATCCGTTAGCAATCGGGATCATGAATTTTTACTAACGAATAACGAGCACCAGCAATCTATCAAATGAACGAAAGATCGAGACGTTCGAAAATTAACAAAAAGTATCTAAAATATTGTAGTTCCAAATCCGCGCGGGTGGCGCTGCTCAAATTTCCATACAAATCGAAAGCCAGACTAAAATTCGTGATAAGCCCACTGTAATGACAGACAACGTAAGACAATGGTTTTTTTTATTAAAAGACAAAATCTGTCAGTAAAACTACAGACGACATAACTTTTGTTTTTTATAGAGCAGTGTGTAAACTAGGGTTTATATATTCTAAAAAAAATATAAATAAAAAATAATAATTAATTTGTAATATTGATAAATAATTTAAACATACATTTAGTTTGTCCCTACTAATATTATAAATGTGAATGTGAGTTTGTTTGTTACGTTTTCACTCATCAACTACTTAACCGATCATCATGAAACTTTGTACACATATTTCTGGAGGTACTACAAGTAACATAGGATACTTTTTATTAGAAAAAAAATTATTTTTTACTAAAATTATCAACTGACTGGATTCAGCTGTTTGGAATCATATTGATTAATTTCTATTGAAATGATCTGTGATACTTATTTAATGACTTAAATGCGAGCGAAGCCGCGGGTAAAAGCTAGTTGTTTATATAAGTTTAATTAATTTAAAATACTATTACACTTATTTTGATTACTTCGAACCTCTGTCGTTGCTACCAAGGCTGCAAAGCTTACGAAATTTCGTTTGTTACGATCATTATAAACCGAAATAACTTTCTACTCTGATAAATTAATACTTAATTATATTTTAATGGGAAAATATAACCTAATTCATAGCTACATATATATAATTAGACTCGCGAATAAAGCTATTTTAAAACAAAATATAGATAAATTTATTCGCGAAGGTAATGTACCATATATTCAATTTTTAATATCTGTAACCGAACACTATGTTAATCTTTAAATAAATCATATAATTTGTTTGTCATATTGTCATATTGAACACCAACGCAGTTGTAAACAGCGCGCAGGCATTGACCTAGGTATTGTCTGAAGACCTAGAAATATGACGCGCCCGCGACCTCGGCTAAATAAATTATGATCAATGAACCAATTGAGCATTAAATACCCGCTTCATATTAGCGCATTACGTTGTTATTACTCCATCATTCATAAAAAATATGTAGAGCTGTGATTCTCAACAACTGTGTCGTGGCAATCTACACTCTATACTTCTATACTATTATATAAAGAACGAAACATTTGATTGTTTGTGAAATACTCGATTTCTTTAAATTTGTTTTTCCTAATAAAAAATTGAACTTAATAAAATCCAAAATCTGCTTATTTATTGCTTCTAAGGCGGAACAAAATTATACACTCACACACACTGCGTCACATTGTATGGTTTAAAACAGCGGTTCTCAAACTTTTTTGGCGAAGGAAAAAACCTTAATATAATTATAAAAAACCGATTTATATGTATTTATGAATAATCATATTGCAATGTAATATTTAGTTGGAATATTTAGATGTAACCTTATAATCTCCCTTTGGTAGGTATTTTTGTAGGTGGGTTCCGCGGAACACACTTTGAGAATGGCTGGCTTAAAACAATTATATTATTTTCATAATATAATTCATAAAGTATAATGTTAATTTATATTTTGTAAGTTAAGAAATATTGATCTGAATGAAAGCAGTTCCTTTGAGAGACAAAGTAAACGAAGTGCAGTGGTAGCAGACAGCAGATTGCAAATAATGCAAAGCACACATCAATCCGCGAATGTCGTCAACCTCTTAGCAAGTGAACTTGTGAAATTTACGAGCGGGCGTCGACGCCCAGACAATCTAGGCACTAGAAACTATCTCGCTTTGTGACTCACTATTTGTGTTTCATATTTTGACACTAAATTGGTTACTGAAATACATAACTAGCTCATTGAGGTAGGCAGAGATACTTTCATATAATAAATTTGATTCTTACATTATAGTATTGACTTCCGCATTACGCGTTACCGCATGCGGGGTGCGGTAGTATTCTGAAATGCATATAACACTTGCATTATTACGTACAGCTAAAAATAATAACAATGTTAACGCCTTTTTTTCACTACCTGTACACATATTTATTTAAACCAGCCATTTTCAAAGTGTGTTCCGCGGAACCCTAGGGCTAAAATACTGCAAAAAATATCTACCAACTGGAGATTATAAGGTTACATCTAAATATTACGTAATATTACATTGCAATATGATTATTCATGAATACATATAAATTAGTTTTTTATAATTATATTAAGGCTTTTTCCTTCGCCAAAAAAGTTTGAGAACCGCTGTGTTAAACACATCCTTTCCTATTACCCTTAATGACCTGCCAAAATACTCGCTATTAAACACGCGCGCGCTGTGCATTTCATCAAAATTAAAGGTAATATCAAGGCGGTTGACGTGCGCAACTCGACAATAAAAAGACAAAATAGTGAATGCTATCAAAGAAAACGCAGAAACGAACTTTACATGTGTTGATATAAGACCAACTGAACCAGCGACATCCTGCCAAGAAAAGCATTTCGGTTCGTGCAAGTTGGTCTCCTTTCTCTTCCTAATACATATTTTATTACAAGGAATATTAACACTAGATTTACCAAACCAGTCAAAATGACTGATCTTGCAAGATCAAATTAAAATTCCTACTGCGTATAACATTTTCTTTAATACTTCTGATCTTCTTTAATTTATAACAGAAGAATTAGTTTTATGAATTTTATATTATCTATATATATAAAACTCAAAGGTGACTGACTGACTGACTTAGTGATCTATCAACGCACAGCCCAAACCACTGGATGAATCGGGCTGAAATTTGGCATGCAGGTAGATGTTATGACGTAGGCATCCGCTAAGAAAGGATTTTGATCAATTCTACCCCCAAGGGGATAAAATAGGGGATGAAAATTTGTATAAATCTTATTAGATTTTCGACTGATTGAACTGAAATTAAAAATTGACAGATATGTGGTTAATAACTGAAGCAAGTTTTCAATTATGACCCACGACAGGAATGGTGATAACTACTTAACACACTTAAACAAAAGTAAAGCCACACAAACTATACCTAATTAATAATAATACTTCTTAACGGGAGCGAAGCCGCGGGCAACAGCTAGTTTTATATATATTTGTAACAAATATATACTTTTTTGGTTTTGGTAGAATTAGGCATATTTAAGCTGGTAAATCTAGTGTTAAATAATGTTCACATAGCAGTATTTCCTATAAATGATGTTCATTTAAATAAATAATACAACGCTAATAAAAACAACCACCGAGTGGATTATGCTCTTGTCGTAAAGTGAGATTTTATGAGATCGTAAAATTAAGTTAATTTGCAATAAAATTAATATACTAATGTTAGAATTTAAAACGCCTATTAGTATTTATTGATTTTAGTGTTAAGAGAAATTATTGCAGTGATTCAATTTCTTATATGTAATGATTTATATTTAACAAGCTGTTGCCCGCAACTACGTCTGCGTAATAATGAATGAAATAAATCTAATAAGATTTATACAAACTTTCATCCCCTATTTTATCCTTTTAGGGGTGGAATTGTCATAACATCTACCTGCATGCCAAATTTCAGCCCGATCCGTCCAGTGGTTTGGGCTGTGCGTTGATAGATCACTATGTCAGTCAGTCAGTCACCTTTGAGTTTTATATATATAGATAGATTTTGATCTACCACCATATAGTTAGTTACACAGTGATTCTCAACATATGTGATATACAAAAATGTTAATATTACATCTTATTTGTGTGAATTCGGATTTTCAGCATTAATCAACATTATAACTAAAAAAAAATTTAATTTGATTGACGCGAGGAGCGGGTGAAGAAATTTAAAAGTGTTTTTGGCGCGAACAATTAGATTTAAAATAAAATGATATATTTAATTCAAGTGTATTGTGATAGCTTCAAGTGAAATAATTTAAAACTGGGCAGCTATAATTTGAAATAAATAATTTACACTTTACTCAATAAAGTTAGATATGAAAGCAACAACTACTATAGAAATCTGTGACCATAAAGTGAACAGATATAAGGAAATATGAATGTCGAGAGAGCGACTGAGTGCTGTCGTATTTTCAGAGATTTATGGCAGACCTTTGACAAAGTGGCCTATTGGTTTTATTGCAAATATAGGCTACATGTTTGAATATAAGGATATATACGATTGCTTCAGTAATAACACTACCAAACAATTCACGTATGCCAGCCATTCTCAAAGTGTGTTCCGCGGAACCCTAGGGCTAAAATACTGCAAAAAAATACCTACCAAAGGGAGATTATAAGGTTACATCTAAATATTACATTGCAATATGATTATTCATGAATACATATAAATCAGTTTCTTATAATTATATTAAGGCTTTTTCCTTCGCCAAAAAAGTTTGAGAACCGCTGACGTATGCTATAAATTATATACATGATAAAAATTAAACATTATAGTTATTTTGACCTAAAAACCGTAAACTATTTAATAATGGTATTGTCTATGGGGCTATAAAGATCAAACAATTTAAACCTAAATAACATGTTTTTAGGCTAAGGCTACGAAAATATTTAACTGGAGTTTATCGCACTAACAAAGATTTAGGTGGATTAGGATGCTTGTACAAGGCAATCGTGTTTACAAAATTAAGAGTCTAATATTTAATCACGCTTGTGTATATAATACAATTATTTCCATAATATATCTGACTAAATCAATATATAATACGGAAGCAACAATATACGAAATTAACTTGTAAGCAAAGACCACACACAATCAAAGAGACAGACAGACACGACTCCTCCCGCGCATTTAACCAAATGCATCTAGGGGGCTACTCAGGCGCACTTTGGACGAAAATACGGACGTTTCCTACTGCGGAATACGACGGATAAGCCACACAATCCTTATCTTATGGACATTTGACAGGACTTTTTACGGGCTTATGTGTCAAAATTCACATTAATTATAGAATCACGAAACTTCGGATATGCCTGAGTAGCCCCCCAGACTTGAAACAAGCATTTAGGTTGTAAATAGAAAAGCGTGGGTTCGGACATGAAGCCTTGAGGTGCACCGATGTTGTCGCGGCTCTCTTGATGATTCACAGTTTCGCATGTGCATTATTGCCTGAACGAGTTGGAATTTAAAAGTAAATGTTTAAACCCTTGATTGCAATTTACTGCCACTTTTCAAGTTATTACTCATGTTTATACGTTTCCTTGAACAATGAGTAGAATTATATAAGGCTTCTCGTAGATAAATTACAATAATATGTGTTGACTGTACCTATTCGTATAGTGCAAAACATGTTAACCGAATTGCTAATACCTGTTACAGTTACAGGAAACTAAATCTAGCTTATGAAATTATAGTGTACGTGCGAATTTATGCTCTGAGTTTACAAATCTCATAATCGGGTATGTTCATAGATAAATCTTTGAAAATAATTGCTTACTGTTAATAAAATAACACACATCCGTTTTTAGAAGGCTATCCTTCCTTGAGGAAACTGATTTGGGTAATCTACTTACTTAGAGACTATGAAAAAGAGGAATTAATTAATTATTTTAAAAAAGTTATGTTAATATGTATATATGTATATGTACCTACGTATATATAATGTTAGTAATTAAAAACTGGTAATAGTAAGTAATGAGTCCCACGTGACAGGCATTGCCCAGTGTGGGACCATCGAAAACCATATTTGTTATATTCCTGAATAACGATAATAACGAAAGGAGTATGCCCTGTTAATTTGAACAGAGCACATTCGTCTCCTCAAGCCGGCATAGTGGAATCGACTGTTGCGCGCGAACATCTGTTTGTGGTAACAGTTGTCTATGCTCTAGCTTAACATTAGGCGGAGTGTAGTCATATGCTGGGCTATCAATAAAAAATAAATAAATAAAAATAAAAAAATATTTGAATGTAGCCAGCCTAGTGTAGTCTGCATTGTTAACCTGCATGACAGATGTGACTTGTCTGCTAGCATTTCTCTGTGATAGTCAGTTTTTTTAAGAACTTGAAGGTGATTCTAATATCTCCCTTCAGTGCAATATAAAATTAAATTGTAACCGCCGACGTTTAACATAGAAAATTCTATTTTTAAATGACTATTTTTACCGCAACAATCTCGCCGCTAAATTCACTTGCACCCGCTAACATTTACGTCACATTATATTCTAGTTAGCGACTCTTTACACATTCAATTAATCTAATAAGATTTTGCACGTTGAGCTTAAACATTTGTCTTAAAAAAAGTATTCAGAAAACATGTTATTTTCTATCAAACATGTCATGGGACAAACCCTATTATATAACTAGATATCTACGTACTTACAATGATAATTAAATTGTATCCATGTTTACGGAAAATACTAAAAATAAACTAAAAACATATAGTCTATTAATAGCTAAAATGTCATTGATTGAGTAGAGAACATTGTCTACAAATGTCCCCGCGTAATCAATTAGCGTTAAAGCAAGACGAAAAACATGCCTAACAGACGCAAATAGATACATCAAGAAATGAACTGTGGGCTATCACGAATTTTAGTCTGGCTTTCGAACCGAGTTCGCTTCAAGCGATTTGTATGGAAATTTGAGCAGTGCCACCGCGTGCGGATTTGGAACTACAATATTTTAGATACTTTTTGTTAATTTTCGAACGTCTCGATCTTTCGTTCATTTGATAGATTGCTGGTGCTCGTTAGTCGTTAGTAAAAATTCATGATCCCGATTGCTAACGGATCCGTTTTACTTGTGACAGCTCGATTCGAAAGCCAGACTAAATTTGTGATAAGCCCACTGTTTAATTTGAATTATGTTGAGAACAGTAACCGCTTCGTCAGTATTCAGGGGGCTGACAAATGGTTGTATTGTAATAGTAAACGTGGGCGACGATAATTCAAGCTTTCCTTCCATTTCGCTTTATTGAACTGGTTTTATATTGCTCTTCAAAATTCAGCTACGTCATTTACATCGCTTCACGTCTACCTATTTTGCTATATACAAATTACTATTACTGCTTCTTCTATGACAATTGGTTATCTGGAAGAAATTACTTTTAGTGATAAGATCGCCAATTGCTCTAAATCTGTTTCCTATTGTTGTATTGTAATTATCATGTTTTTAAAGCAATAAAGTATTTATTATTATTTCAATTAATTCAATTTCCCGTCTTAATAACTCATAGCATATTTAATTGATGAGTATTTAATGCAATAAGACAGTTTCACGGATATTTAGCTGTTGCAAAGCGTAGGTGATAAAATACGAGACGTCTGGCAATGAATAGACCTTTTGTTGCGTGACTATTTCTAGATAGGTACACCATATTCCGTTTTAGAACTCAGTTTGGATGAACCGCTTGTTCGTAATCGTATGTGTTATTCATTAAACCACGTTTAATATGAATTGTCTAATTTTTTATTTATTTATTTACTTTTAGTAATTCGGCTCAATACAAAGACAAATATATGAAATTATCAATTTGATTTAGCTGCTGTATACTAGCATTGTCCACTTACATACTAATGTCATAATCCCTTACTAATATAAATGTGAATGTGAGTTTGTTTGTTACGTTTTCACTTAACCGATCATCATAAAACTTTGTACGCATATTTTTGGAGGTTCTAGAAGTAACATAGGATACTTTTTGTTAAAAATATATATTATTTTATTACTATAGTTTCCAATTGACTATAGTAATAAAATATTGAGTATAGTTATATTGAAATGATATCTGATACTTCTTTAATGACTTAAATGCGAGTGAAGCCGCGGGTAAAAGCTAGTATATTATAAATACAAAGAATAGCTGCTGTATAGAGGCATTGTCATACTATTATATACCTATGGGTAAACATAAAATGACATAGATTATGTCCAAGCAATTAAATCGACTATAATAATCTGGTCAGATTAAAACATCATGCCACGTGGCGTTCTTTTTTTGGTCAAAAATATCAAATTTTACGACATTTTTATTGAATGATAACTCCATCCGCGTCGATTCGTATAATCAGAGATCATTACCCAAAACTAACTATGACAAAGAGCAACGAACGGACCGAATCATTTAAATATTTATAATACGACATCACGACACCGCCAGATAATTAGATAAACCTGCTTTAAGTTATGTCTAGTTTAATCAACGAAAGTTTTCCCAGAATGAGCACCAAAATACCAAATAACCAGATCGGAAGGTTTTTAAAGTTCATTCACTCTCCCACCCTCAGGGCACGCCAGACCCACTATTAAAGGGTCCTCAATTTGCGGCGAAACTCCTGCGGGATCCAAACGTGTGAGACCGCCTCGACGTTCCAACAACAAATAAACAGCTAATTCAATTACAACCTCTAAACTTACTGGCGATAAACACAAATTCGCGTACAAATTTTATCACAAAAGGATCGTTATATTTCGCGATTGATTTTTAAAGAGTTGAACGATATTCAACTTATTACAGTTTATTTTAAAGTTGTTTTCGCATTGTTCAGTTATAGTTGTACGTTTTGCCAAATTTCTGATATCTTAATCGTGATCGGTGATTTTTCAAAATTTACGAGGACTTAACTACCAACATCGATGTTTGTTCAATATAACGATATCGATCCCTGTTTTAACTTTTTTTATCGGACGATTTTAAATACACGAGTTTTATTTTTGAGCACACAATCCCGACAATCAAGGATTTGTGGATTGACTCTATAATTACGGGGGTAGGCAGAGACTTTGAAGCGCCAGTGCAGCTTTTTCTAGGCCAATTAAAGATGCTCCTTATCTGATCCTTGTCTTCTACATTACCATCCATATCTCTTCAGTGTTCAAAGTGACATAGTCGCGTTTCGAGATCAACTTGGAAGTAGCCGGGATAACAGGGCATAGTGGAGTCGACTGCTGCTCATGGACCGCACTCTAGCTTAACATCAGGCGGAGTGTGGTCACATGCTGGGCTAATATATACATTTTTGTTTAAATTTATAAGTTTTAAAAATCATGAATGAAACCGTTCTTTTTATAATATCGACCACCCGAGACGATATATGCAAACAGGTAACATTTCGTGTTGATGTAGGCACTAGCGACACGGATAATAGAAATACTATACCCAACTAAGGATAGTACCCTATACACATACAGCCGCATTCCATCTTATGTTTATATCTACCCGTCGTATTCTGATTAGTTTCTAAGTTGATTACCAAATGCGATTCTAAACAGAAGATATTGATTATGAAACTGCTTGATGCATTGCTTAGTTGCCTATATGGTCATGAAATTATTAATTCAATCTACACGAAAATGTCACTGATATTGATTTATTCCACTTGAAGGTAAAAATGTTTGAGCAGATATATTTCTTCAGATATATGTTGAACACAATTGTTAGGTTAGCAAACTTAGCTTAATTTCTCTTCAATGTAATTGTTACCTATATGTGTGGGTTTGTTAACTGTTTGTTGTGTGTTTAAATAAATAAATCCACTTTTTTCTCTCTGAATTCTCATTAGATTTCTCTTATTGGAGTATCTTAACACTTAAGTCGAGTGACTGTACTTAATATGTTATTTTTTAAATGTTTATATTATAGTTAATATTATTGTCAAGATTTCGTGTTAATTTTGACAAATATAATAATTAAGTGTTTTATCAAATTAAAAATCTAAATCTTGCATTGAATTAAACGAACTAGTTTCATTTTAAAACTTGTTTATTAAATGTTTTCTTAATTATTTAAATTGAATTAATACAATATTAACATCTTTTTAATATTCAGAGTGAACTATTTCAATCAATCCACCAATCACAGACGAGAATGCGCAGGAGCATGTCGTAATTTATTTAAATACTAGCTGTTGCCCGCGGCTTCGCTCGCATTTAAGTCATTAAATAAGTATAAGATATCATTTCAATAGAAATGAATCAATATGATTCCAAACAGCTGAAACTATAATCAGTTGGAAACTATAGTAAAAAATTATTATTATTTTAAATAAAAAGTATCCTATGTTAGTTCTAGTACCTCCAAAAATATGTGTACAAAGTTTCATGATGATCGGTTGAGTAGTTGTTGCGTGAAAACGTAACAAACAAACTCACATTCACATTTATAATATTAGTGGGGATAAACCGTAGTATTCGAGCTGCTTGAAGGAAGTTATGGTGAACAATGCGAAGGTGAAGCATAAATTTATTTACTGAGCAGAGATCAAAACTCCAAATGTCACTCAGCCGTACGAAACAAAATAGACCAATCACACGCTTGAAAAATTGATAACGTGATTTTAGACCAATGATAATAATCCATTGCAACTGTCTACTGTCACCTAGCTGTCATTACGTTATACGCATTTATAAAAAAATTATTACAAAACGTAAACAATGCAAATTAATTAATAAACACACACAACAAACAGTTAACAAACCCAAACATAAAAGTAACAATTACATTGAAAAGAAATTAAGCTAAGTTTGCTAACCTAGCAGTTGTGTTCAACATATATCTGAAAAAAACTAATACATTAAAATGAATACTATTAACTAACTAAGTATATAAATATATGCAACATATTAATATTTTATTTCAGATTTTATCACAGATTAAAATATACTCGAGCGTTATCTTCGAATGCGGGTCTTACTCATATTAATCTGTAATCCACTTAATTAATTACAACGACGCAATGAATAATTTTAATTAATTAATCAACCATATTATTTAATAACTAGCTGTTGCCCGCGGCTTCGCTCCCGTTAAGAAGTATTATTATTAATTAGGTATAGTTTTTGCGGCTTTATTTTTGTTTAGCGTGTGTAAAAACGTCTTCATCATAGTAACTCCAATCTTTAATTTCAGTTCAATCAGTCGAAAATCTAATAAGATTTATACAAACTTTCATCCCCTATTTTATACCATTAGGGGTGGAATTGATCAAAATCCTTTCTTAGCGGATGCCTACGTCATAACATCTACCTGCATGCCAAATTTCAGCCCGATCCGTCCAGTGGTTTGGGCTGTGCGTTGATAGATCACTAAGTCAGTCAGTCAGTCACCTTTGAGTTTTATATATATAGATAGATTAATTAATATTCTTCATTTAGCATTTTTTTGTAATTAACATCTTAATGTAGATTTTTATTGGACTCGAAGTGACGTCACAGACTTGTGGACACAAGCATCGTTCTTGAGGTAAAAACGGAAGTAGTGGGGATGGATGCACACGTGTACATAAGTATCTGACCAATCATGGACGTCGTTTTATCCCGCCAAATAGATCGAATATTTAAAAAATATGTTTCTCTCACGCGTTCAAGTTATTATATATAAATTACAAGGTAATTCTTATCTTATCACTTAATAAATTGTATTCAATATTCAATACTATGAAGTATTTGGTATAAAATCACTTGTATTAGAAATTAATGCAGTTCAAAATTCATGTAACACGATGCTAAACCCTAGCCATATTATAATTTTTTTATTTTCCAATAATATAATTAAACTCAAAATAAAATGCCTCATTTATTAGTTCTAAATAAATTTGCTTTGTACATTACTTAATATCTGTTTAAATACTATAATAATATTTGATTTAAATTTTTCGATAGTTTTGCAGCTGTCGTAGTCGCGGTTAGACAGATATACGCTAATATTTTAATTATAAATTAATTATCCTAGTAATTAGGGCAATTTATTTTACTTTTGATTTAAATTTGCAAAAGGTGTAGTCAAGCTAAAGATGGAATGTATAATAAACTGAGTATTTAAACCATAAACCAGCAGTTCTCAAACTTTTTTGGCGACGGAAAAAGCCTTAATATAATTATAAAAAACTGATTTATATGTATTTATGAATAATCACAGTGCAATGTAATATTACGTAATATTTAGTTGGAATATTTAGATGTAACCTTATAATCTCCCTTTGGTAGGTATTTTTTGCAGTATTTTAGCCCTATGGTTCCGCGGAACACACTTTGAGAATGGCTGCCATAAACAAAGCGGCTATTAAAGAATAAAGAGGGAACAGAAATAGTTAACTAAAAATAGTTAATGAAACAATTAGTTCGCATCTAATCTTTTAGTTTTAAACAATTTAATTTATTGCCACCGCAGCGGTTTGTTGAGCATTTTTATGTCCATAGGAAAGATATTTGAGATTGTTTAGAATATATTTAGAACAAAGGAAACATAAAAGGGATCAAATTGACACAATTTGAAGACGACCAATACCAACTGTTCTCGTTTGTACAACTTTAAATGTTCCATTTGTGGGACAGATAGGAAAAAAGTCCGCATTCAGTAATTACACTCAAAACCTCTACTTGAAACTTTTTCTAAATTTATTCTTTTGTTTTTCGGAATAAGCGACGTACTTAAGCATAGATTTCACACTCGAGTAATGATCAGATGATATACGCTCGAGTTCTATTTCTGAATATAGGCCTCAGTGTTCTATAATCTATATCGTTCTTTTAAATTAATACATAACCTATATAAATATATTACAAATAAAAAGAGATGTATTGAGTTGCGACTGTTTACCGTATATGGGAATCCAGGAAATTAACTCGAGTTAATGCTAACTCTTTTATTAACTACTAGCTTTTACCCGCGGCTTCGCTCGCATTTAAGTCATTAAATAAGTATCAGAGATCATTTCAATAGAAATGAATCAATATAATTTCAAACAGCTGAAACTATAGTCAATTGGAAACTATAGTAAAAAATAATTTATTTCTTTAAATAAAAAGTATCCTATGTTACTTCTAGTACCTCCAAAAATATGTGTACAATGTTTCATTATGATCGTTTAAGTAGTTGTTGCGTGAAAACGTAACAAACAAACTCACATTTACATTTATAATATTAGTAGGGATAATAATAAAAATAATAATTAGTAGGAAATGTACTTGTTTCTATGAATATATGTAACACAAAATAAACAAGCGCAGAATAATCCAAAAAATCGACATCAAAATGGAACTAAACGTTTGGTGAAAGCTTGTTATATTTGAAAGCTATCGGGGCAATGGGCTATGTTAGTAATGCGTCTCGTAAACGCGGGAATTTGACATAAATCTAATCCAGTGGTCGCTGGTATTGTTGTTTTAAACACAATCTGTTAAATATAAAACTAAATGGACAGGAGCTCTATTCTTGTAGCGACTTAGTGTTCGGTAAACTGAATAAACATACAAATGTTTTAAAAGACATTATCCTAATTAATTTGATTACTATATGTATTTATCAGTAGTATTTTTTTGGACGCTTAAAAATTATTAAAACTAACACCGTCTTTGTGTTGGGATTTCTGCAAGATGGTTCATCGGCGGCTCTTTCTCCTTTAATTTTAAGTTTTTTAGATTTAGGTAAGACGCAAAGGAACTGATGTATTGTCAGATAAAAGCCCCAATTTAAAAATAAATAAATAAATAAACTTTCTTCAATTATCTTAAGCATGCTGTTTTATTCTATAATTAAAATTTTATTCGGTTTGTCTTATAAAGATCCTTTTTATAATATATCGTAATGGTATAATACAGTAGTACCTCGATATACGAGTGTTTTGAGATACGAGCCGCCGAGCAAGCTATATTTTGCTTTGAGATACGAGCAATAGTACCACTGTATTGTAAATAAATATCGCAATATAATTAGTTGTTTCAGGCGTTACTATGCGGAAATCCATATTAAAGGAAATTATTTAAAATTATTTTGCTTATAATTCCCGCTACAACATTCAGTAATTTGTCTCGACGCGTTTCGCCACTTCACGTGGCATCATCAAGCGTCAAGTCGTTGAAGCGAAACCGAAGCGACCGCACGTATCCTGATGATGCCACGTGAAGTGGCGAAACGCGTCGAGACAAATTACTGAATGTTGTAGCGGGAATTATAAGCAAAATAATTTTAAATAATTTTCTTTAATATCGCAATAATTTTGGCCACAAACAATTGAATTCAAATATGCAATTAAAATGAACGCGAAATCTATTTAATTCGTATAAGACAATAATTTTTGGAATCATATATCAATTCTGATATAAAATAGTTATTTGAATAAAATTTATTACAAAAGTAATTAATAATTTATTCAGTTTTGATTCGATTAAAGACGCAGGTTACATAATCACAAACATAAATCTAAACACAATGAAAACACACCAATAAATTTTATTCCGTGGACAGAAGCATTTCTTAAGATGAATTAAGATACATAAAATTCACAGACACATATATCTATCTAATTTTCAATATATAATATATGTAGTTGTCGCGAAATGCGAGATATTAATTTACTTTTACAGATGGCAACATTTGATTGTTATTTTGATTTAATTAATGAATGACTATCAGAGGCGGCTCGTCCTAAAGAGCGCTGGTACAGTGCACTCCCACGAAAATTACAGAAGTAATATTATAGCGGCGTAGATATAGGTAATATAATATACTATTGTATAGGCATAGTAGAATGGAATGAATGTAATGTAAGGATAGTATGTATTATGAAGAAATATAGATTACTTCTGTAATTTTCGTGGGAGTGCACTGCACCAGCGCTCTTTAGGACGAGCCGCCTCTGGACTATATATATATTTTTGACTTAATGGTAAATAGTTTTGTAATGTTAGTGCATGCTGTGTTCACTGTGCATAGAACCTACAATTGGATTGTTATAATTTTTAGTGTGATATTAATTAATTTATTTATTTATTTGTTTACTTAAGAATAATATTACATAATATAGTTTTCGATGGTTCCACACTAGGCATTGCCTGTCACGTGGGACCCATCACTTACAAAACCTTTAATAATTGTGACTAAAACTATTTATTTATTTATTTTTATAAAGTATTTATAATAATTTAATAAGTTGAGTAAACCTTGACTTCGTTGATAGGGTCTGGTATGGCATCAGGGTCTCATGAACTGCTCTGTTTCTCTGTAACTCCAGGCCAGAAGAAGCTCAGCGACTTTTGCTTTCATCAATCTGGTTGGGGTACTATTTGTGTCCAGAACTTTTACAAATTTATTATACAAAAAGCGAAAATTGCTAGTCTAGTTGTAGAGTCCTGTTTAAATAAATAAAATAAAATGCATGGTTCAGAACAAAATAAGAGAGATGTATTGAGGCAGATTGAGGATCCTTCACCACCTTATATATCTTACGACGTTCTATAATAAATATAACATAAAAGCTGTAATATAACGTGAAACAAAATTCGTTGATTATTTAAAAGGAAATATACTAAACTCGAGACAGCCTCAACACCCACATAAATAAAAAGAACCAATAAAATGCATAGTTTAAAACCACAATTGAACGCAGTAGCTCTTAACACAATGTCATATAGAGCAGCGGTTCTCAAACTTTTTTGGCGAAGGAAAAAGCCTTAATATAATTATAAAAAACTGTATTTTAGCCCTAGGGTTCCGCGGAACACACTTTGAGAATGGCTGATATAGAGTAATAAATAAGAATAAATAACATGGCACGTAACAAAGATGCGATCAAAGGAAAGCTATTTGTCATGTATAATAGTCGTGGCAGGTGCCAGTCGAACTTTTAACGCGATATGTATTATTTTTAAATAGGTATATATATGTATGTATGTAGCTAAATAATTTTTGCAATAAAGAATTTATTTATTTATTTAATTTTATTTTATGTGACAACGGGTCTATAACGTATTCAATCTTAATTTGCAATAGATTTATGTAATAGATAGTTGGTTTATTTAAAAACGTATTTTTAAACCAAAAGTATATAATAATACTAGCGGTCAGTCCCAGCTTCGCACATTTGGAATTTTAGTTTTAGTAAGATTTCTTATTTTTTTTCCTGTAATTTATATAGACTATATTGATCAGAGATAATGTAGCATTCAAATGGTGAAAGAATGTTTGAAATCGGTCCAGTAGTTTTTAAGCTAATTCGTTGCAAACATTACATACATACAAAAATACAAATCTTTCCTCTTTATAATATTTTATAAGATTAATAATTTCTAAAAAGTAGATATTTATCTTTTTATTGTAATGTATTAGTGATTTTTTTTTTACATTAAAATATTTTGATTATAAAATATAATTAATATAATTATTATACATTAATTTCGTTGGACTTATTTTATAATATCTGCAGCGGTCATCTGACCGAAAGTTATTTATTAATTTATTCACGTATTTTTTTAATTTTTATAAAGTCAATTGAATCATCGTAATTTTTGTAGATACACGAATACACCAGCGTTAAAGATTAAATAAAAATCTCGCATGGAAAGTTTAGTGGAGCGGTGTAAGCACACCACAAGTGGTTTGCTAAAATTAAACTCCGGATTGATATTTTGTCTACAATGAGTTCCCCTTGTACATTGTATATGCGTAAGAGTTCGTTGACAATGGCCGTACAAACTCTTTTATGTTATTTTTAAATACAGTAGAACCTCGATAAAATAAAGACCAAGGGAAACGTTAAATAATTCGAGTCATTACTTAAGGGTTTAAGTTAATGAGTTTTTATTAGTTTATATTTTTACTTACAGAGGTCCGTTTATGAGCTTTGTTTAGGAATTATAGAGACAGACGAGTTAGGTTAATGCAAATGAAACTTCGGAATGTTATTATGTACATACGTGCTTTATTTTAGGTTTAAAGATACATTTATTCAAGTTTATTTTATTCTACATAAAAAAGTTGGTATTTGATTTTTTGTTTCAAACAATTCACACTTTCTACATCAATTACTGAGATGCGATGCCCAAATTATTCGTTTAAAGAAGGGAACACACAATTTTATGAATTTATAGAGATTATTACATTGTTGAGGTTTAAGTTATCTAGGTTCTACTCTTATGAACAGTGGGCTTATCACGAATTTAGTCTGGCTTTCGAATCGAGCTGTCACAAGTAAAACGGATCCGTTAGCAATCGGTATCATGAACTTTTACTAACGACTAACAAGCACCAGCAATCTATCAAATGAACGAAAGATCGAGACGTTCGAAAATTAACAAAAAGTATCTAAAATATTGTAGTTCCAAATCCGCACGCGGTGGCGCTGCTCAAATTTCCATACAAATCGCTTGAAGTGAACTCGGTTCGAAAGCCAGACTAAAATTCGTGATAAACCCACAGTGTATAATATTAGTAGGTAAAATTCTTGCTTAGTTTTAAATATATGTATATTATATATATTGTAAGATAATATACTCACTTCTAGTCCCATTCTTCATTTCAGCTTTCAGTTAATCTGTAAATTATACATTTTACATTAATATATATTATATCAATTATGTACAGTCAGCAACAGAAATATTGAGACGTATTAAAAATGGTTTGTTTACGTCGGGAAATTAGTAAGTTACAATGAACTTCCTTCTTGACGGTACATATACATAATGTTGGCCGGTCTACTAATAAAATCTCAAGGTGTTCCGTTTATTTTATAAATAAATAAATAAAATAAGTTTGCTCGCCCAAAATCTTTTCACTGACTGTACTTTTATTGAGTTATTCAGCTTCAATTTTTGTATGATCTACGATTTTATGAACGTACTGTTTAAAGTTTTTAACTATGACTGTCTGGAACTCTTCGGTTTGAGCAACCTTTTTGGATCAGCCTGTATAAATTTTCAATAAATGACGCCGTCATAAATTGGAATATTTATGACTTTAATTGTGTTATTCCATTGAAGCGTTTAATGCAATTATAATCACATTTTGTTATACACAAATAATAGCTACTAACATAGAAGCTCTTAACCGCATTGTAATACAGCCTAAAATATTGTTTTGAGATTTGTAATGTGTGTAAATAGTAGTGTGTCGAAAACGGATGATTAGATTCTTAATGAGGTTTGACCGATTTGAATGTGATTGCTCTAACTAAATTGCACTTAACTAATTTAAAAAATATTCATTCGGCTTATTATCACTCTGATTTTGATTAGTTTAACCCATTACTTCCCAAGCGCCGAAAACATTAGAATTTTTTGGTGAAAACTTTAAATTAAGTTCATAATACGTTAAGAAAAAATAATATGACAAAAAACAATTCTTTAACGCTGAGTCAACCTGTCCTATAAAATATGATAATGGGGATAAAAATTATGTTTTGTTTTTATTTTTATTATATTATTTGTAATATATTTGGTAGAAGTCTAAGAATCAGTTTTATGTACTTTGAAGTTGGTTACTGTTTTCTTTTTACGGTATATAAAATCGAAACATAATGCTTTTTTTGAGGCAACAAAAATGATCAAATTGAAAATATTACGTAAATATTTTTCTCAGCGGAAAAAAATTATTTCATCACAAAAATAGTATAAAAATACTAATTTCATCAGAAACAATAAAAAATAAAACTCTTAATAGGTTAAAAAAAAATTGAATATAAAAATAGGACAGTGGGAAGTAATGCGTTAATATAATAAATGTATACAATCACGAATAAACGCGATAGAAGCTATCTCAGACTTAATTGTAAATCATTTTTTACTCGTTTCTTGTACATCTACAGGCTTGTGGACAATCCACTCTGGTCATTTCATCGCTTAGTAAACAATACTACTTATGTTCAATTTGGCTTATTTTACAGGGGAGTGAAAAAAATTGTTTTTTAAATTAAATTTATATCTTTATGATCTTACTAGCTGTTGCCCGCGACTGCGTCTGCGTAATAATGAAGATATAAAGAACTATGAAGTTTAAAGATTTTTATTAGGACTGCTTGAGATTGGCAGTCGTATTTTTTATAAATCTTAATATAATTTATAAAAATCAAAAGGAGGTTGTGATCGCCAACAATAATAAATAAATATTTATTTTTTAATAAAAAGTATCCTATGTTACTTCTAGAACCTCCAAAAATATGTGTAAAAAGTTTCAAGATGATCGGTTCAGTAGTTTTTGCGTGAAAAGGTAACAAACAAACTCACTTTCACATTTATACATATTAGTAAGCGATTTGTGATAGATGCTGCAATAATAATAATATTTACATTGGATAGTTTGGTGTATTAGGAAAATTTGTTTCTAATTGACATTATTGATTTTTTTCATATTTGTTCAATTTTAGTCTCAGGGTTATTTAAAGGAAATTATTAAATTAAAAATAACCTCCACCAACTTGCAATAACTTGTCTCAACGAAATTGGTGGAGGTTATTTTCCTTCATCCACTTAATTAATATACAGTAATACCCCGCTTTACGCGACCCCGTTATGCGCGGTTTCACTATTCAAATTTCGCGCTCAATTGCCCCGCATTACGTGAAAGAGTGCGTATAAACGTAATGTAGTCATCAACTTGTCTATGGTCGCGGGAATTTCAGTTAACGCATTTTTTCCAAAACGTATCCCTCGCGTGAAGCGGGGCATTACTGTAGCGAGAATTATAAGCAAAATAATTTTATATAATTTCCTTTAATATGGATTTCCGCGAAGTAACGCCTGAAACAACTAATTATATCAGGGTTATTTGCTTTTATTTGCTTCAAAATTAAAATAAAACTTGAATGAAATTCGTAATGTTTTATATCAAACTGCACCTTCCTCAATAAATGCAAAAATAATTTCTCATTTCGAACTGGCAGTTGCTAAGGTCAGCGTGTTCAAATAAAAAAAAATTACCATTCTATACATGGATTGAATTTATTGTAAAGGTGTTAGGTTTAACATGCCTTCTCATTACAGACCTCAGTGATAGAGGTTAAATGCTTACACATCAAGTATAGTTTGTAGTACCTAAATGTTGTACAGTCAACAGAGAAAATTTTAAGTTAATTTACGTTATATTAAATTAATTATAAGCCTTTTCTTTTAATTTTATTTCAGCCAAAGTCGAGTAAATAAAATATTAATATTCTTTAATTTTACAAAAACGAGCTTATTTAGCTAGTAAATACCTACCTTTTTGGTGAATTTCAAAAAAAAAACAAAAATTAAAAAAATATTACAAAAATAAAAAATGGTAATTTTCGATGTTTTTTTAAAATAACTCGAAAAGTTATGCACCGAATTAAACTCAATAAAAACGAATCGATGCGTTTTTTAATACCTACAACTTTCTCATTTAACTTTTTCTGATCGGAGACATTGTTTTTTTTTTATTTAAAAAAAAAACGTTTTTTCGAAATTTCGGAATTTTTTAGGTTAGGTTCCCCATTCCGGCACGAGTTGCTCCACACAGACACTCATATTCTTTTTATTTCCTATACGACTGTACTTTTTTTGTTCGGGTTAGAATTTTTTTTTAAAAGACCAAAAGTTCATTGATTGGACAAGTAAATTCTTCTTTGTCTTCTTTACTAAAAATTTCGTTTGTAATTTGAGTTAATTAACAATCCTAATAATAAAATACAGTATGTTTCATAAAAAAATATTTAAAATTAATATAGTTTTTTATTTCTTTTTAACGATTATTGACGAGTGTACCACGGTGGGTATGTGATCCCATAAGCGTTGGGTTAAGAGGAAATTGGACTTATAAATGCAGAAATACGAGCGGGTTTCATTTATTTAACGGTTTCATATAAGCTTAATGATAATTTTGTTTATTTTACAAATATTATAACTTACAAATAGCACTATTCTAATTTTTATATAATAATAATAATGAATACATTTTATTTAAATATCAGTGGGCTTATCACGAATTTAGTCTGGCTTTCGAATCGAGCTGTCACAAGTAAAACGGATCCGTTAGCAATCGGGACCATGAATTTTTACTAACGACAAACGAGCACCAGTAATCTATCAAATGAACGAAAGATCGAGACGTTCGAAAATTAACAAAAAGTATTTAAAATATTGTTGTTCCAAATACGCACGCGGTGGCGCTGCTCAAATTTCCATACAAATAGCTTAAAGCGAACTCGGTTCGAAAGCCAGACTAAAATTCGTGATAAGCCCACAGGTGTACTTATAGATTTGAATTGGCGGCTTATCGTGGAAAAATATGAAATAAAAGTGGTGGGGATACTGACAATGGTTACCTAATAGCCAAGTATATACTCCTAGGATAGTATTATATTAGAGATAATGTACAATAATAAAGCAGGTTTAAAAGAAGTATATTACAATAGATGTATCAGTACATCGTTGATACGTATGCCAAAATAGAAACTGAACGTCTTAATTTTATTCGTTTCAACCAAGCAAAATTAAGATCCGAAGAATATATTCATTTGCAAGATGCGATAGCGAATGATGCTAATGTTAATGACATCGGACGTTTAACTATATTGCCATCTTCGTATATTGGTAGCCCACGGAATATGAACGAATATGCACAGGACGCAATGTGTTATGTACGAAAATATGGTCGACCGGATCTGTTTTTTTGTTTGAAGAAATGAATTTGATGTGTCAATTATTATTTTTTAATATTTCATTTTATACGTAGCGAAGCACGTACCGGGCCGCTAGTACTATATATATAGCAAACTTATTCAAAAATCATATTACACGTTCGATTAATATATCTTCTAATATACATGAACACATATATACATGTATAAAAATGAATGTTTGTTTGTGAGTCCTTTATAGAATCGTAAACTATGCATTTAATCACGTGTTGATCTTTAGCAAAGTTGTTGTGCATGAACCCACGAAAGTTTCTGAGTTGGTACGACCAATTTTCGACAGATGGCCCCACTGACAAAAACCAGCAATTTTCTTTGGAGTTCTGGATACCACTTTGAGAGTTCTATCAATTCGCTGAAGAAATGAAATTGATCAGAGCTAAAATAAAAAAGTTATAGCATTAGCGAAAACAGTATGTCTACTGTTCTAAATTAAATAAGTATTACTTCAAACTAAAGCTAGACTCAGGGTACGTTTCCAGCGACACTTAAAGTTGAAACAGTCCGTGCGATCATTTTGCTATATGAAGCATAACTGTGTTTGCGGGCTGGTGGTCCGATATTTGCAGACGGTGGGGCTTACTATGACACTTTAGTCGTGAAGGAAAAACTCAATGATTATTTTATTTATTTAATATCTAGTAGAGTACAATAGAATTATAAGTATAATAACTACTTCTTAATAAATTTTTATAAATAACAATTAAATTAAGATAATAAAAATATAAAGTTTATCCCTACTAATATTATAAATGTGAATGTGAGTTTGTTTGTTACGTTTTCACGCAACAACTACTTAACCGATCATCATGAAACTTTGTACACATATTTTTGGAGGTACTAGAACTAACATAGGATACTTTTTATTTTACAAAATATATAGTTACAGCTGTTTAGAATCATATTGATTTATTTCTATTGAAATGATCTCTGATACTTATTTAATGACAAATGCGAGCGAAGCCGCGGGTAAAAGCTAGTAAATAATAAAAGAAGAAACGCGATTATAATTACACAGAATTCTAATATCCAGCAGGTAGCAGTAAAGGTAGAAGCAAGTAGATAGTGAAGGTAAACAGTATTAGAAACAAAAGGTCGTAGTAGGTATAAGGAGACCCGTCTCACGAGTCGAGGGCGTTGTCGCAGACATGCGTGCATATTATGTAAGTTTCCGCTTAGAACTTCATGTTTGTGACATTGTCGACTAAAATAGAGTCATAAGGAGATTGCATTATTACGCCTATATCCTCAAGAATTAGGTGTAGTTCGTTAAAATGTCTAGTTTATGTTATGACACAAAACTGAAAATTAATTGAAAGATTTCATGTTATTATATCAAATGTATGTAATGTTTCGAAAGTTTAACATTAATATTATTTAATTTTAAAAAACGCAGTTTGATTAATTTAGTGTAAATTTTAAGGTTCAATTTGTTCTTGACTTGACATAGTACCTACATGATATCCTAATTTGGGATTATATGTACCTACATATATAAATACATTGAAATGAAATGAAAATCGTTTATTAGCATAGGCACTAAAGGCGTGCACTTGCTCATTGTTAAACTCTACCGTGACTTCGGAAAGGCGTATGGCGAGAAAAATACCACAAGAAACTCGTATTGAATATATTTAGTGAACAAACTGATCATTGAACATCGATACAATTTTCAGATAAAAGAAATGACATTTTTTCCCAATTAATTGTGCATATTCTAATAGGACGTTGACAATAAATTCGAAGTAAACGTACATAAATTCAATAGGCGGTTAATGAAGAAAGAAGAAGAATGGATGAAGCTGTGAACGGTTATGCTTATGTTACGGTATGCTAGACTATTGTCTGTGGGGATATGTGAAGTCGCTAGTCTACGCCGATAAACCCAAAACGATTAACCACTTAGAGGACAACATTCGCCGCGTTATTGCCAATATACGGCCACAAATGTTGGAAAAAGTTGTCGAAAATTGGACCTCCAGATTAGACTACGTCCGAGCCAGCCGTGGCGGTCATATGCCAGAAATCATATTTAAATTATAATGCCAGAAGATTATCTTTCGAATAAAGTAAATTTCATGTCAATTTTAAAAATTCATCTTTGTTTTATTTCATTTTAAAGTTCTATACCTCTATAAAAACACCCATACAATCACTATTAAAAATATTTAAACACACTTTTCAAAACAAAAAAAAATATCATTTTTATGGTGACTGTACCAGAAATTCCAAATGAGGTAATACCAAAAAAGATTAAAATAGACCTTAATACAATATTATATCTAACTATAACTTAATGATTGTACTTTTGAAAATTTGTTAATGGTTTTTTTAAAGTCAGCTTCTGTGGGCTTATCACGAATTTAGTCTGGCTTTCAAATCGAGCTGCCACAAGTAAAACGGATCCGTTAGCAATCGGGATCAAGAATTTTTACTAACGAGCACCAGCAATCGTAACAAATGAATCAAGACGTTCGAAAATTAACAAAAAGTATCTAAAATATTGTAGTTCCAAATCCGCACGCCGTGGCGCTGCTCAAATTTCCATACAAATCACTTGAAGCGAACTCGGTTCGAAAGCCAAACTAAAATTCGTGATAAGCCCACTGTTTATTGAAAAGCCTGAATAACACTTTATGCGAGGAATTTATATAAAACCGTTAGGCTACATTAGAACCTCAATTTTCATTCAATCAAATCCAATAAGAAAAACAGCTAATTCATGTTGTGAAACGCATATCTTCATACACATTACTACTCAACTAATTTGAACTTTATAATCGAGAAAATTAACTTGATATTTAAGAGAATAATTTTCGTATAGTGTATATCCAAGTTTGAGTGTTTAAGATCCATTTCGTAACTTCAGTTCGCACCTAATTTTATTTCTACCGTCTAATGCTAGAATATTGACATAGCTTAATAAATCCTATGTCAGTTTTGACATGAACGTATGTTTGACTATTAACCTTATGTTTATATTGACTTCTCTTAAATATTAGCAGTTCAATAATAGACAGTAAAAAACACTTCAAAAAAACCTTTTTAACCCATTACTTCCCACTGTCCTATTTTTAGGACACTATATTCAAGTTTTCTTTAACCTATTAAGAGTTTTATTTTTTATTGTTTCGGATGAAATTCGTATTTTTATACTATTTTTCTGATGAAATAATTTTTTTCCGCTGAGAAAAATATTTATGTTATTTTTTCAAATTGATCATTTTTGTTGCAACAAGAAAAGCATATGGTTTCGATTTTACATACCGTAAAAGAAAACAGTAATCATCTTCAAAGTATATAAAACTGATTCTTAGACTTCTACAAGAAGTAAGAAAGTAAAAATAAGAACATATTTTTTATTCCCATTGTCATATTTATAGGACAGGCTGACTCAGCGTTAAAAATTTTTTTTATCATATTATGAACATAATTTAAAGAATTCACTAAAAAATTACAATGTTTTCGGGGCTTGGGAAGTAATCGGTTAAATTAAAATATGTTACATGCATAAGGAAGTAGAGTTATGTGCGATAAGAGTTTGTATACCAAAAACACATCAAAAAGCAATGAGATGACTCGTACTTTTACTTTGATCTGGAGACCACTTTCTGATATCTTTATAAACATTATTTTTTTATTATGTAGACGTAACTATACTCAATGTTTATGATAAAAAGAGTTGGGCAATGAAAGATGGTATCTTAAAATCGTATGCGAATAGAGGTATGTAAAAATAATGACAATGCAATCTTACCACAAACAAAATGGTTGTGAGAGATACATTTGACAATGTAAAAAGTACTTTATAAGTAAGAATGTATTTACAAATACTGACATCGTATTTAGTGTTGCGAGATCCGTTTTTCTAAATATCGGGACCTCAACGTAAATAAAAGCGGGACCAGGACAAAAAAATCGGTACAGAAATCGTATATATAACTTATACTTTACTAGCTTTTACCCACGGCTTCGTTCGCATTTAAGTCATTAAATAAGTATCAGAGATAATTTCAATAGAAATGAATCAATATGATTCCAAACGGCTGAAATTATAGTCAATTGAAAACTATAGTAAATAATAAATTATTTTTTAAAATAAAAAGTATCCTATGTTAGTTCTAGTACCTCCAAAAATATGTGTACAAAGTTTCATGATGATCGGTTAAGTAGTTGTTGCGTGAAAACGTAACAAACAAACTCACATTTACATTTATAATATTAGTAGGGATATAAAAGCCTTAACATGAAAACAAAAACATAATTATCTTTAAAAAAAACTTCTTTTCTCGTGAGATCAATCAAACAAATGGACAAAAATATATTATTTCTAAAAATAAATATATTATATATATAATATATTCTAAAAAATATATTATTAACTACCTATCTTGTCTAATATTTTCTCCAAGGAATCAACGATACACTAATTATTTTTATAATTTCAATAAATTATTTTTTATAGATACTATAATGAAAAAGCGGAATTTTGGGCGGAGGGGGCCAAAAGCGGAACATCTGACAACACTAATTGTATTGCACCGGCTATGATTGACGAGTTTATTAGAGACTAGCAGTTGCCCGCGACTACGTCTGCGTAATAATGAAGATATAAAGTACTGTGAAGTTTAAAGATGTTTCATATTTCAGCCAACAGAAAATACCTTCCACGCCCCTGTTGCAAAATCTACTAACTGCCTCTCCGTCAAATTTCTAGTTTGTAGCAAAAAAATATACAAACCTGCGAGATCTCTTACAACTCCCTAATCTGGCCCTGTTGCAAAATCAGTACTTTGCAGACGTCAACTAACTATAAACTACCTCCCTGTCAAATTTCATCTTTGTATGTTAACTTAAAATAAATTACAATGTGAACTTAAAATAAAATGAAATATATCTTAAAAAACAATTGAAAAACTGACAGCACATTTGCCCGCCAAAATTAGGCACAGACTTCGAATTGTGTGAACTTAAAATAAAGTGAAATACAATATATCTGGCTGTATGGGCTCGATCCCTTTGCCTTAAAATGGAACAAAAAAAAAAAGAAATATCATAGACATCGAATTGTGTGAACTTAAAATGTAATATTTCTTAAAAAGAAAACAATTGAAAATAATTCTATAGCCTATGTTCATCAGGGATTTTTTACGATTCTAATGGTAAAAGAATTTTTCAAATCGGTCCAGTAGTTTCGGAGCCTATTCAATACATACAAACAATCAAATGTTTCCTCTTTATATAATAGTATAGACTAGCTGTTGCCAGCGACTTCGTTCGCGTACTAATGAAGATATAAAGTAAGTATAAGTAAGTTTAACATGAAAAAGTAGTTATTGTGACAAAACTGTAATAGTTAGACATATGGTGTCGCAGACTTTTTTGTAGATATTGATGTCCTCCATAAAACTGTAGTACATCACTTTGCTCTATTGTCAATAATTTCTGCAGCGTATGCAATATAATGATATCTTTCACACTTTGGGTTACATTATTGAAATTTTCATTCGGGTTTTTGAAAATATTCTGTAGCCTATGTTCATCAGGGATAAAGTAGGATTCTAATGGTAAAAAATTTTTCAAATTGATCCAGTAGTTTCGGTGCCTATTCAATACATAGGAACAAACAATCAAATGTTTTCTTTTTATTATATTAGTATAGAAGTATAGATTAGAGCCAGACGGGACTATTATAATGATTTTTATTAAATTGTAATTATTACATACTATAGTATTACGTGTAGGTATTTAAAAATCGAAATATTATAACACAAACTAATTAACCTGATTAGAAAATCTGGTTTTTCCGACTCACACACACTTGTGAACTTCCTGCAACTATTTTGAGAATATCTGGCATAAATCACCGGTCACCTAATCAAAACACACTACCAAATAAGATCGTGTTTTTAAACTTTTAAACATATAGGCGTGCTTTTGTTTTATATGTACTATTTTTTTTAAAATTAAATCTCTACGCTTAACTTCACGTACTGGATTTTTAAAAAGTAGATTAAAATAATACAGGGTTATAAGAAAACAAATAAATAGATTTTATCATTATTATTGACATTTATTATTCACAATTTTTTATCATAATTAACCTTTAACTGCTGAGGTGGGGTCTATCAGGTTTTGAGAAAATATTTTTTTTAATTACTCTAATTAGTTAATTTGTTGATATTTGAAAATAATTTTATTTATGATCTCATGTGATTTTTTCCAAAAAATGCTAAGTGTTTTTTAAATTTTGAAATGATAGTTAATTATATACGAATAAATTATAAAAAAATATTTTATTTTATTTAAATACACCCACTGAAGCTAAATATTAAACACTAAACCCTAAAAATCCTAAAGATTTTTAAATACAAGTAAATATATACACGGGACTCTGAGGCCCCCACGTCAGTATTTACGTGAAATTAAATTCACCTCAGTAGTTAAAGGTTAAAGCACTGTAAAAATGGCAACACTGGGTTTTTCGGGTGTGATGAGCGGGATCGGCCATCTTGTTTTTCGTCTTCTTTTGACAGATTTATAATTGTTTTACACTGTACAATATTTACATGCTTGTTAATATTTATTTACATAGGCTAACTGAATAGGCCTTGAATGATAAATCACGCAGGACTATTGATTATTGTGATTTCTACTGGATGCTCTATTTGTTATATGTCAATGGCAAAGCATGTAAATAAATAAGAAACCATACAAATATAAAACACATAGACCGGAAATAAATATTTTTTTAAATTAATGTCATGGTAGGTAGTTGTTTTTTCAATCACGTGATCGTATTCTAGCTTAACATCGAAAGAAGTGCGGACATAATAATAAGTTTGTTTGGTAATTAAATTCTATAGTATATAGTTCTATAGTAATTCTAATTTGGATTTTTAAATTATTTTGTCTAGACTCTAGACTTGCGGTCGGCAACCTTCTGGCAGTCAAGGGCCGCAATGTAGCAAAATAAACTAAAGGCGGGCACTTGTGATATTACCGTAATACTTACATTATATACAGTACTGTGAAGTTTAAATTTTAACATGAAAAAGCAGTTATTGTGACATAACTGTCATAGTTAGACACATTTTTGTAGATATTGATGTCCTCTATAAAACTGTAGTACATCACTTTGCTCTATTGTCAATAATTTCCGCAGCGTACGCAATATAATGATTTTTTTTTGTATTTTTTTCACATTTTGAGTTACATCATTGAAATTTTCATCCGGGTTTTTGAAAATGTTCTATAGCCTATGTTCATCAGGGATAATGTAGAATTCTAATGGTGAAAGAATTTTTCAAATCGGTCCAGTAGTTTCGGAGCCTATTCAATACATACAAACAAACAATCAAATGTTTCCTCTTTATATATTAGTATATAGAGTATAGAAGTATAGATTAGAGCCAGACGGAACTATTATACTGATTTCATTAAATTGTAATTAGATCATGCAAGTGACTGTACTTATATTAAAAAAAAAAATTATGTTTGGGCTTTTAAAGCACAAAATTGTGTGGAGGTAAAGCTGTATATTTCAAAAGAGAATAATAGAAAATTCGTTTTGATTGACCGTGATTAAAATACGACCAATCCGGGATTTGATTCCGGGAATATTTCGGTATTCATTTTGTGCTATTAACACAAGTTTTATTGATGGTATAAAATTTTAGAATTCATTGCCACTCGTAAACGTTCGTTGCAGTTATTTCTAGAAAAAAAAACAAGTGTTCCACCGCAACTGGGATGCACTTAAATAATATAAAACAAAAATTATACAAATACTAGCTTTTACCCGCGGCTTCGCTCGCATATAAGTCATTAATAACCTAAAAAATTCAAATAGTTTTATACTGCATATATAAAAATGACAGACGGAAATAAAAATAAAGATAGAAAAATTCCAAACAGCTAAAACTGTAGTCAATTGGAAACTATAGTAAAAAATAAATATTTTTTTTTAGTAAAAAGTATCCTATGTTAGTTCTAGTACCTCCAAAAATATGTGTACAAAGTTTCATGATGATCGGTTAATTCACATTTATAATATTAGTAGGGATTAACTTTCAAACAGAACACATTGGAAGTAGCCGGTATAACGAGAGGAGTGTGTTCTGTGTATTTGCACATAACACATTCGTCTCCTAAGGCCGGCATAGTGGTGTCTCTACTCATGGACCACGCTCTAGCTTAACATTAGGCGAAAAATAGACACTAAATAGGCACGTAGGTCAGTTTGCGGGTACACTTGAAAATGGAAGACCATTTATTCCAGGACAGCTGTAAATAATTGTGGATATTTATATGCATACACCGAAATTTAAAACAATAAGTCTCCGAGATGACTAATAAATTACTCTTTAATGCTATTTTAATTTGTGATATAATTTATTGGCCCTCGAAAGTGACGGTTCATTATTTTGTCTGCCGCTCATTCTGCATGCGTGAATCATAATGTTTATTGTTGATATCAACACGACTACTTCTTCTGAGGTAGGCAGACTCACATAGCTTCCTATAGGAATTTCAACTCAATAGGAATTTTTTATGCGTTTTTTTTAAAGTTAAATCATTGTAATCGAAGCAAGATCGCACTTTTGCACGGTAGCTGCAAAGATTTCGAAATGACGAAATAATTGGATTTTTTATGTTATACAGGGTGTAGATATTTATTCATTTATGTATAAAGCCTACCTACAAAATTAAATTATGACTACATATTATAAAAAGGACTACTATTAGGGACAGATACTACACTTCTAATAAAATTACAGAAATACATAGTTTACACAATAACGAAAAAAAAAATACATTAGTATATTTTATATTTAAAAAAATGAAGCCAGCTGCAAATAAATTTATTTTTAATTTAATTTTAAATAAAACATACAGATATACACCTTATAACAGTTGATATAAGAATAAATATGAACCAGTTCTATTTCAGTTCGTTAGTACATTTTTCATTAGCGTCAAAATCGTACGTCAGTTGTTTTCTTTTTAATAATAAATAACCCATTGTTTCATGCGAGGTGACCGGAACATTGACATTGGCTTTCATATTTCTTGAACCTACGAGCGGGGGGCACTCTGCCTAATAAAATAATTCTTTACCATTTATTTAATCACATGTCTGTCAGTTTATTTCACTTATTTTCATTTCGTTTTTATTTACATAATAAAAAAAAATATAAAAATAGAACTGAGATTTATAAATAAATAAATTCTTTATTGCAAAAAAAAAAGTAATATTTAGCCGTCGGCATTATCTACCAGCTAACCTTTGTCGGAGTGAGCGGTGATATTTGGTGCAATGAAAAGAAAATAATAACTACAGTAATACCCCGCTCTACGCGACTCCGTTATGCTCGGTTTCACTATAACGCGGAATTCAAATTTCGCGCTCAATTCCCCCGCATTACGCGAAAGAGTGCGTATAAACATAATGTAGTCATCAACTTCTCTAAAGTCGCGGAAATTTCAGTTTTTTCCGGAACGTATCCCTCGCGTAAAGCGGGGCATTACTGTAAATACATATATTATATAAAATAAAATAATAAATAATAATATATACTTAAATACATACATATTTATCTTTTTAAAGTTATCCCAAATTAATCTGTCAAGGAGTAAGTATTATTTTCTTGTGTAAATTTTATAAAAAACTATATTATGGACGTATTTCTTTTTAATTTTTTTATCTAAAATATTTATTTATTTATTCACAAACTACGTAATTGAGAAATCATAAATCAATCATGGGTGTTTTATTTTACGTCGCTAGCTATATCCAATTCATGCATCCAATCCCAATCCGTTCTAGTTAAGAGTGGTGTTGTTTAATGAACTCATGTCTGATTGTTTCAAGTTCCCTGTTACTGATTACTTTGTTTGGGTATTCTGTAGTGCAGCCATTCTCAAAGTGTGTTCCGCGGAACCCTAGGGCTAAAATACTGCAAAAAATACCTACCAAAGGGAGATAAGGTTACATCTAAATATTCCAACTAAATATTACATTGCAATATGATTATTCATAAATACATATAAATCAGTTTTTTATGATTATATTAAGGCTTTTTCCTTCGCCAAAAAAGTTTGAGAACCGCTGCTGTAGTGTTAGCAGGAATGTGTGGTGTAATGTATGGGTGGAAGACAGACTGGGATGGTTATTAACCCAGTTTTGACCATGATAGCGATAACGTACATTCACCTCCTCAAGCCATAGGTGATATAAATCTACGTCCTTATCGGAAAGGGTAAGTTTATTTTTAGATAGCTCATTATTTAAACACAATTTAAGACCAAAATATTCAGTTAATTTTACTCACAACTTGTGATATTCTGTCTTTACATAAATAAATAATGCCCTATTCTGATACCGATTAAATCAATTTAGTCTCGATAATTGAATTTAATTGAATATTATTAAGAAATAGGAAATATAACAGATTATAAATTAAAGAATACAAAAGATACATTCCTTACTAATATAAATGTGAGTTTGTTTGTTACGTTTTCACGCAACAACTACTCAACCGATCATCATGAAACTTTGTGCACATATTTTTGGAGGTACTAGAAGTAACATAGGATACTTTTTTAATAAAAAAGAAATTATTTTTTACTATAGTTGTTGGTAATCGCAACCTCCTTTTGATTTTTATACATTATATTAAGTTTTATAAAAAATACGACTGTCCTAATAAAAACTGAAAAGCAAAAAGTGGATTTTCCTTTTGCACGGACTTAAATATAATATATTGCAAAATAGCAGCAATAATAGTTTCCAATTGACTACATGTAGACTTAAATGCAAGCGAAGCCGGGGTAAAAGCTAGTAATATATAAATATAAAACAAACATAAACGTATAATCCTATTAAAGTCAAACACCAAATATATAGAAAAAACAATAAACCATTAAAACAATAGTAATGCTGGTAGTTTCTTGATGGCTGAATGACAAAGAGTGTCAACACGCTTATACGTCCACTCATTTTTATTTTTTAATTATTTACTTTTAGTAATCGGGCTTCAATAGAGCGCTTTTTTGCAAATACAATTTAATTTAGCTGCTGTATACTGCCATTGTCCAATGTCCACTTACATACTAATGTCATAAATCTACTATGATGTAGAAGAATAGCTGCTGTATAGAGGCATTGTTATCCTATTATATACCTACGGGTAAAACGTTGTTGTATTTTAATTAATCAATAAAAGTGAATCCGTTCTTCTTATAGTAAGGTAATATTGGAACATTAATCGAAACATATACAAGAATAGACCTCCCTATACATTTCTTAGTTAGACAAATTAATACTATTTAAAGAATCACACCATCTGACATCGACTTTCTCTTCTTCGACGATTAAGATAAGAAACTAAATGTCAATCAGATGCAAATCTATTCTATTTATCGACTTTATGTATTTACTATAGGTTTGTAAGAATAATAAATAACGGGATAAAGGGCTGAAATAGCATTAGCCCAGTATGCCCTCCTGGGGAAGTACAAGCGGAACACCCGTGAAGTGACCTAGTCGCATTTCGGGATCAGCTTGGAAGTAGCCGGGATAGCACGTTCGTCTCCTCAAGCCGGCATAGTGGAGTCGACTGTTGTGGTAACAGTTGTCTATGCTCTAGCTCAGCGGTTCTCAAACTTTTTTGGCGAAGGAAAAAGCCTTAATATAATTATAAAAAACTGATTTATATGTATTTATGAATAATCATATTGCAATGTATTATTACGTAATATTTAGTTGGAATATTTAGATGTAACCTTATAATTAATCTCCCTTTGGTTGGTATTTTTTGCAGTATTTTAGCCCTAGGGTTCCGCGGAACACACTTTGAGAATTCCTGCTCTAGCTTAACATCAGGCGGAGTGTGGTCATATGCTGGGCTAATATATAAAAAAAACTTGTTTTCCGCTAGGTGAAAATAAAACAATTAAAATTATTATAATTACGTTCCTATCTTCAAAAATCTCTGTACCTCACATCTATTCTGCTTCACACTATATGAGATATACTTATAACAAAGTTACATTAGTACCGTCCCAAGTATTGAGAGATTTGAACGTCTCTCAACCATTAAGCCACGGTCGCTTCATTTAAATCAATATATCGTGTTTATAATAAATATTTATAGGCACGTGAAGGCTTTATGTAGGTTAGTTTAAAACGCTTAGAGAACCGACCTACTACATATACTCTTTTCATTAAGAGAACTTAACTGAATTATTCTAGCCCAGTGGTTTCCAAAGTTGACCATCTAATAAAAAGTCCCTGTCTTCAAAAAATTGAGGTATAAAGGCTCAGATTCCCTAGTAGCGAGTCGTGAAACTACTTAAAGTTAATTCTTAAATTCCTATTAGTTCTAATTGGAATTGATGATAATGCAAGCGTTACCAATATAAACGAAATGAAATAAACTATCTTCAACTAACTAACTAACTAACTAACTAACTAACTAACTAACCAGAATTTTAATTTTGTTTATTGTTGTGATTTTTTTAAATTTTTTTTTTCTTTCTCCCTTCTTCCTTACATCTAATTGGTTCTTGTTTTTTTCTTATGTATTTTTGTATTTTTCAGAAATGTAGTATCTATCCCTTTATCACCTTGAGCATGCCGTCCTATCCTATAATTAAAATTTCATTTAGTTTGTCTAATATTAGTCCTTTTTAAGTCCTTTTAAATAAATAAAGACTTCTATTGATACATACATATATAGGTTATTACATTTTAGGGCCTATTCAATATTCGCTCGTATAGTTTGAGAATTTCTGTCCTAGCCATTTCGTTGTGTGTGGTTAAAGGCGACCGGTTACGCACAAGGAGGACCAATAAAACATTGTAATTTTATACATCATCGACGCCATTCTTTTCACAACACCTATTGATTGGTTGACAAGTTCACCTTAACTATAACTCATGTGCGAGGTTATTTGCGAACTTGAGATTATAGCGAAAATGGTTTGCGAATGACATCCCTACTAATATTATTAATGTGAATGTGAGTTTGTTTGTTACGTTTTCTCGCAACAACTACTTAACCGATCATCATGAAACTTTGTACACATATTTTTGGAGGTACTAGAAGTAACATAGGATACTTTTTATTTAAAAATTAAATATTTTTACTATAGTTGTTGGCGATCGCAACCTCCTTTTGATTTTTATAAATTATATTAAGTTTTATAAAAAATACGACTGTCAATGTCAAGCAGTCTTAATAAAAACTGAAAAGCGAAAAGTGGATTTTTCTTTAAGCAGCAATAATAGTTTCCAATTGACTATAGTTAGTATGATATTTGATACTTATTTAATGGCTTAAATGCGAAGCCGCGGGTAAAAGCTGGTTGTATATAACTGGATCAGTCTCAAAAGAGATATTACTAAGGACGATTAATTTGTGATACATATGTCAATGACGTGGCATGTAAATAAATAATTATTTTATTCGTCGTTTTTTTTAAATATATATTTTTATGTGGTATATAAATCACAAAATTAATGAACAAAATTGTATATTTTGAATGAGTTATATAAAAAAAAAAAATAGTTTAATGATAGAACTTTTTGTACATGAAAATAGCAAGGGCCCCTGTACTAGGTTCGGAAACCTGTCCTACTGGGTACCCCGGTTACTGAAATACATAGAATGAAGAAAAAAAAAAATAGCGATAGAAATATATAAAATATAAAAACTGAAGAAAACAATATATATAAATACATACACATACACACATATATACTTATACATACATACACATACAAACACATACCTACATATATATAGGTATATAATAAAGTATTTGTGTTTATACAATAAGTCGGTTGTTTAGACGTTTATGAATTGAAATTATTACTTTGGCCTGAAGTTTAGGGTTCGGCTTCTACAGGAGCTAAAGCGATAAGCGGAAAAGCTCATAGAGAAAATATGAGAGTCGCTTTTTTTCGACGTATTATTGACGAATAATTGCGGATGTAATAATTTAAAAGGCTATACGTTTCGAAGGTTTTGCAGCCACATTGCAGAATCATTATAATTAGCTGTGATAAGTTTGACATAGCCATAAATGCAGCTCATATTTGATTTAATGATACATATATTGGAACATTTCTAGTATAACATAATATATTATATGAATTAATGTTGTTTTTGTTCATTGAAACCTACTTACTAAAATATTATACAAAAACAATTTAGAAAATCCCAATATAGCCCAACCCTTATTCGTATTAATGATATGACTTCCAGAGGTCACCATTTGACTTCTTGCTCGCAGCATCAAATCAGCACTCCACTGTCGTGTTCTCCCAGCAGTTTAGCAGCTACCAGTCTATAAATTAAGCTCTTCATTTTCATCTCTTTATAACTTAAGGCACTTTATCCACGTATAAATCTTCCATAATTTTCTATTGAGTCAAGTCAAAGATCGCCTTAATAAAATATACCTATGTAACACGGGGTTGTTTTCGAAGACACGAGCGATGATGATTTTAGAGAAATAACTCGGTTGCAAAGAAAGGTGTATAATGTTAAAACGTACACACAAGATGACAACGACAGATAGATCGGAACAGACACGCTGCAGACTCCATCTGGGAAGCAGTGTTGCCCACATTCCTACTCTACAATACCTTTAAAAATAGGTAAAGGCTACACCTACAATTAAATTCGCAACTGAGAAGTTTTCAGGACAGATTCAGTCAAGTCCAGAAGTTCTAAAACTATGAGTCGTGAACGTATATTGTGGTTCCCAAAATGTAATACGTATGCGTGCGTTAATAGAACAATCCTTCATTCTTATTGGTAACGCTTGCATCTTCATTATTTTTATTCCAATTAGAACAAATACACAACATCAAGTAGTTCCACGATTCACTATTAGGGAATCTCTGAGTGTCTTACTAATATTCAGACAATAAAGATTGGAAATTTTTGTTAGATAGATTGTTCTAAGTCAACTTTGGGAACCACTGGTCTAATATCACTTTCGTCTTGTAATATTATTACTTATTAAAGAAACTAAAAAAACGTGTTTTTATTATATATACATATACATATATAGTGTCAATAGTCTGATAAAATAGAATAACAATTTAAACGACTTTAATATAGATTTTTTTTAAAACCTGTTTACCGTTAAGAATAGCGGCTACTAGGTTTGTGTATTAAATCTATTTCTATTTTATATATATTCGTATGATATTGCTTATTATTTAAAAGGTATTTACAATGAAAGCTGTCACATACAACTGACAACTAGCGAAGAGACTAGAGCCAATGTTTTAGTCTCAGGTTCAATTCTCGATTTTCGTCGAAACAAAAAGGTTTGTTTTTAGAGACAGGACATTGTATATATCAGCGGTTCTCAAACTTTTTTGGCGAAGGAAAAAGCCTTAATATAATTATAAAAATCTGATTTATATGTTATTTACGAATAATCATATTGCAATGTAATATTTCGTAATATTTAGATGTAACTTTATAATCTCCCTTTGATAGGTATTTTCTGGTATATATGTATAATTGTTACTAAGTTTCTTCGCGTACAAGATTTATCTAATTGGAAAGAATATATACGGCTTACTTTGGTGTTCTATTTTTAAAAATGCGACATTGACAACGATTGAGATATTTAACACTAGAACTACCAACCGGCCAATATGACCGTTTTCAAAAATTCTTCACAAGACTTTTATGTAAAACTTTACTCATTATTTTTTGTAAACGATTCTATTTTTACAATTCTACAATAAATTTCTATCATGCGGTCATTTTGACCGGTTAGTAAAAATAGGTTATATTGAATTGATTCCAGTGTAAAACCAAAAAAAAAAACACGATTTTCAAATTAATTATTTTTGTTTGACTCTAACAAAATCCATGTTGTCTAAAAACTAGCGCTGTGACAATTGTAGTCGAAATTCTATGCAGCATTAACAAATGAATAAAAGCATATGTCGAAGGAAACAATTGCGAAACGATCGTGTCTACTTACACATTCTACAATCATATTTCATAATGTCTACGAGAGCAAGCTACTTGGTCACTTATGCATGGATTAAGGCGAAATATACTATTCGACTGTGCAAATAAATTATCCATAAAATTTAATAAAATCATCCATCCATTGACTATACCAGCGGTTCTCAAACTTTTTTGGCGAAGGCAAAAGCCTTAATATAATTATAAGAAACTGATTTATATGTATTTATGAATAATCATATTGCAATGTAATATATAATTGGAATATTTAGATGTAACCTTATAATCTCCCTTCGGTAGGTATTTTTTGCAGTATTTTAGCCCTAGGGTTCCGCGGAACACCACTTTGAGAATGGCTGGACTAGACGATCTATGGCCTTGTTGGGGTCAGTCTAAGCCCAATGATACATTTCTAAGGATTCGAAATAACACAACTTGATAAAGGTTAGCAAATCGGTTATAACGATAAGAGATATCCATTTTAACAAACAAAGTACTTTGAGATTTCTTCCAGCCCAAGGATGATATAGCTAGCTCAAATCAGGCGAAATTTGATTATATTTTTGACTACCATATATTACAAATAAATTAGTGTCATTTTAAGAAGAGTCGAGAGATTTTGATGAATGAAAATAGTTTATTAGCATAGGTACTAAAGGCGTACGCTCGCTTATGGCTTCGGAAAGGCGTATGACGAGAAGAAGACCACAAGAAACTCGTAAATTGTTTGTTATAGCGAGACTCGGTTGTGATAAGTAGACCACATGAAATCGTTAAAATAAATCAAGGTTAGATCTTCTTAAGCTGGTATAGAGTAGTCGACGTTTTCTTGAAGACATTGTAGCGTGAAAGCTGTTGTCTCCACTCATGCATCGTGTTATAGCTTAATTAGCTGTTGTAAATATTATACAGGCAGTTTTACGTCGTTTCATATACGGCAGGCAAAATTTTAACACCATTCCTCGTTTTACGTCGCGGAAATGTGTTTCGCTTTACGTCGTTTCGATTTGCGTCACTATTCTTTTATACCTAACATTACGTAAAATCGAGGACTACATCCCTACTAATATTATAAATGTGAATGTGAGTTTGTTTGTTACGTTTTCATGCAACAACTACTTAACCGATTATTATGAAACTTTGTACACATATTTTTGGTGGTACTATAAGGAACATAGGATACTTTTTGTTTAAAAAAATAATTATGTCACTATAGTTTCCAACTGACTCTAGTTTCAGCTGTTTGGAATGATATTGATTTATTTCTATTGAAATGATCTCTAATACTTACTTAATGACTTAAATGTGAACGAAGCCGCGGGTAAAAGCTTATAATTTTTTACGAATATATGTATACATTTAAATTAATAAAATATGTTAAACCTTAAGTAGCAATGGCCGCCTTAACGCCGGCTCATATCGCGCCCACTCGTGATCATTTCGCATGGCGAATTTCTTAAAGTTACCTTTTGTTATTGAAACTATTATTAAATTGTACCTTTAATAATGCCGTTTAGTTTATGTTTCAATAATTTTGCATTACTCAAATATCATGTTGTTATTGTGAATTTTATTGAATGTATCGAAAATAATTTTGAAAAAATTGCTCTTTTACTGTAAGAATATTAGTACTTGTAATATGTCATTGTTTTATTTTTATTTTTTAAATTCTATTATTTATTATTACAGTTAAATAATGGTTTTCGATGGTCGCACACTAGGCAATGCCTGTCACGTGGGACCCATCACTAACTATATTACAACTTTTTTTTTATTATAGTATATTAGTTGCATTTTCAATATTAAAATTAATGCTAGAGTCTCAGCTCACGTGGTTTGGTTCCCAACCTTTTCCTAACGAATATAAATTGAAGCAGAAGATCACGTTGCGATCGGGTTTATTTTAATTCATCATAGCGTGTAAACTGGAAAGGTAACATATTTCTAAATACACTCTGTCTTAAATACTTTCTCCGAAAACGTACACTCGTGTTCAATGTTATCGGAGCGATTATATATATTATTATACATATAAAATCCCCAAACTACACAGTTGTACAAAAAGTATAGTTATCTCATAAAGATAACATAGCAGTGATTACTTCTGTTTATTTTTTATTTTTTGAGGAATTATCATTAGATAATAAATCAATAATATAAATACGAAAAATACAATAATTATAAAAAATGTTAAAAAGAGACATATATACAAAATGTTCCGCTAACATTGCTTCAAAGTGTAATATCGAGCACGTTTGCCTGCCTGTCCACATAAAGCACATATTTTATAGGCCTCCTGTCGCTCGCTGGCTGCCTCTCTGTTTGTAATTAACTAATGAATCTAACATCATGTATACAGATATATATATATATATATTGTATCCATACTTCTATACTCCTTCAAGTCCAGCTCATAAGGGTAGGTAGAAGGAATTCTACATTTTCATTGAGAAAATTAAATCCCCACTCCTATAAACGATTTACGGGTTTTTGACAGACGACATATATATTATTCAATAAATAAAAGAGTTCAGTTGAGAAGTATGGGAATTGTGGTGGACTGTAGCAGTTGGACCTCACTCCAATTTCATATAAAATTTAATTGCAATGCTATTTTTAAGCGTTACTAATTAGGCTACTAATTACGCCTAATCAATGGCTCCTTGGCTTTGTTTAGCTGCAACCTTTATTTGGTTAAAATAAACGTATCTACATTACGTTTTCCATGTGATCCAGAAATAAATACCTACTTTTTATTAGTTTTTTATAAGCTCTGCAAAACTTTCGAAGTATAAATTGTAAACCGCGAAACGTCCTAAGTACTTAAGCAATGTTTTTCGACTGGGAATTGCGTCTAGCGCCAAAGAGGTCGTCAGCTAAATAAAAGCGCGTAATACTACGAAATATAACATAAAAAGTCGTATATGACATATTAGCATATATCTCTAAATATATATAACTCAAAGGTGACTGACTGAGTGACATAGTGATCTATCAACGCACAGCCCAAACCACTGGACGGATTGGGCTGAAATTTGGCATGCAGGTAGATATTATGACGTAGGCATCCGCTAAGAAAGGATTTTGATCAATTCTGCCCCCAAGGGGATAAAATAGGGGATGAAAGTTTGTATAAATCTTATTAGATTTTCGACTGATTGAACTGAAATTAAAGATTGGAGTTACTGTGATGAAGACGTTTTTACACACGCTAAACAAAAATAAAGCCGCAAAAACTATACCTAATTAATAATAATACTTCTTAACGGGAGCGAAGCCGCGGGCATCAGCTAGTAGTAAATATTATGTACTTTTGTGGTAATAAATATTTTTTGTCGGTGTCTTTGAATAAAATCGTATACGTTTCCATTGTAACGTTATATATAAAAAACACAAAAGACTATTATAATATATATACAGGGTGTCCCGTAAGTCAAGGACCAAGGAAATACTGGTAATAGAGGGGGTAATTTCCTATTCGAAACACGAAATTTTATTGTCCTAGGTCAGGGGTCGGCTCTTGCCATAGGATTATCTGGCTCTTCTTACAATACAATAGTAGGGGAACCCGGGGCGGAACGGGGTACCTAAACTTTAATTGCAATTTTAAAGATTTTGAATGCACCTACATCATTATTTAGAAATTCATGGCTTTATTTATTGTTTTTTTCATTTAAAACTTGAAGTGAAATCAATATAAATTGTTAATTAGAATGAAAAAATCTTGTTTTTAAAAAAAAGGGAAATTTCCCATTCTGCCCCACCCCCTGGGGTAGAATGGGATACTAACTATGGTCTGCATAGATCACAGATGAGTACAGTCTTATCATCGTCACTGTCTAGACTAACACACAACAAATGTGTATAAGCTCAAAGACCTCATAAAAGCAACATCTAAGGGCTGTAACCTGTGGGAGTAGTGGAGAGAGAAACATAATATTACTACATCATTAGCACTTGCTAGATCTATCATGGCCCAGCCCCCTGTAAACCAGGTCTGCCGACTAGTCTTTCTTATATATGTACGCACCATCTTCAGCTGAAATAAAAATACCCATTAATATAAGAAGCGCAATAATGATACCCCATTCCGCCCCACCCGTTCTGCCCCGGAACATCGTTTTTGTAAACACGAATATTGTTGCAGGTTACGCTTGTTAGATTTGAAGTTTCGTTACAATTATAGTTAGTTAAAAACACATTTCAATAAACAATATATGTAAACTTTCGAGCAAATAATAACTAATAATGTAATTATCTTAGTGTAACACAGCAAAAATTACAAATTACAAGCTTTTTCGTCAGCCTTTAAGAAATCCGAATCATGCACACTCTCACACTACCAGCTACCATTTCAAACAAAGCAACATGGAGGACTGAACGTCCTGCTGGATGTTCACGCGACTCAGTCGCCGGGAACATCCGGGAAATATATATATTTATATATATTTTGAGAAAGAATCTAGTACATTAAACAACTCAATAAAATTAATAATTAGTAGTTAGTGGTTAGGTTATTAGCACATATTATATTTTCCTTCTAATGTATCTAATATATATTTTATTTATTCATAGGGAATTATGGACACAGACTCTAAATCTATCTTGTAAAACAATTTGTCCTATCACGTGGACACAAAAATAAAAGCATCGCCACACAAGGTGAAATATTTTAACAAATGTATCTCGCGAGTAACTTTTTGTTGTTGTTCATGTTAGACTATATTTTGTGACCCGCGCCCGTGGGTCCCAGGAAATTCTTGGCGGGAAAAAGTTGACTCTTAATGATAATGAAAACAATGATAGGCAGACTTTTGGTGTTTATTAGTCTAGTATCCTGTCTTGGTGTAGTGTCACCACTTTTAAGTGTAACACGTGACAAGTGATCAAGTCGCTTTTCGGAGTCAGTTTGGAACTACTAGAGCACAACAAGATAAATGTACTCTTTGATTCTGAACGGTATACATTTACCCCTTAAAGCTAGTATAACGAGAGCTACTAGTACCTGCATTTCTGTATAGCAGCAATTGTTTCCACTTATTATTGAGACACAATAAAAAAGGGTCACAAAATAACGTCGAATCGATACATAAGAATTTTATTGGCATTTCTTAGAAGAATTCACAACATTATTTAAATTTACATTGTAAGAATTTCGTACTGATTTTATCAACTACTGAAATATTTATATAACAAGACATATCTATAAATTGCCTATTTTATTCACCAATAATTTAATAATATATTATGAGAAGATATCTTATTAGATTATTCCCACGGTTTGTTTTAATTGAAAAAATTTATAAATGTATATAACATTATTCGCAAATATGATTTAACTTTATCCGGTTTACAACACGCGAAATTGTGGTCACAAAAAGTAACCTAAAAATAAGAAGCATAAAGCAGCGGTTCTCAAACTTTTTTGGCGAAGGAAAAAGCCTTAATATAATTATAAAAAACTAATTTATATGTATTTATGAATAATTATATTGCAATGTAATATTTAGTTGGAATATTTAGATGTAACCTTATAATCTCCCTTTGGTAGGTATTTTTTTGCAGTATTTTAGCCCTAGGGTTCCGCGGAACACACTTTGAGAATAGCTGGCATAAAGCTTTTATAATCAATCTTTCACGTAGTAAGTGCGTTTATCCCAAAAGTGTAAATCCTAACGCATCAGCCTAGTAACACTTGACATTGTTTGTCTGATAATCATGTTGGCGGAACTCCAAGTAATTATGACTACACGCTAGACGAACCAAACATATTTATCTCTTTAATCCGAATTTACAAGTTTACGTTTAGTGCAAAATAGGTTACTAAATCTATAATAATATTATATATTTGAGATTATCATACTCTCAAGAACTATCAATAACAAGGAGTATTTGAAAACATATTTTTGCTTTATATATGATTTTTATGTGCAAGCAAAAACTAAACTATATTAAGGATAATGAATTTGATTGTGGTTTATTTATTTATAAAGCCTACCTACAAAATTACATTATGACTATATATTATAAAAAGGAATTGAAATGAAATGAAAATCGTTTATTAGCATAGGCATTAAAGGCGTGCGCTTGCTCATCGTCAGATTCTATAACGGCTTCGGAAATGCGTATGACGAGAAGAAGACCACACGAAACTCGCCAATCATAGCCTGTACATAAAAAGTAGAGTAGTGTAAACTAAATGAAGTTTTAATTATAGGATAGGACGGCATGCTCAAGGTGATAAAGGGATAGATACTACACTTCTAATAAGATTACAAAAATACATAGTTTAGATGTTACACAATAATGAAAACAAAAATAATAAAAAACAAGAACCAATAAGTTTGGGTTTGATTTGTGTGATGGCGTATTTGGGTAGTACCATCAGCTTGGGAGAATGTTCCCTGTCAACTTTAAGGGTTTCAGCTCACAGACTAGCTCTAGCATCACGCAAAACCAGATACATTTACGCAATAATTTTTAACTACAGTTTGATAAGCCTAATGGATTAAAATTATCATAGGCAGATATAAATACAATTTTACGACATATTTACTACGAAAATAGCCCATCACATTATAAATAAAATAATTAAAAGCTAATAAAAAAACGTCTAGTTTTGTTGAAGATATAAAAAAATTATTGCATTTTATTGTTTCATAATTAATTAGTGCTTACGGTTTCATTTAACACTAGGTTTACGGGACGCGTCAATTTGACGCATTTTGACTTTTATCAGAGAATTACCAAAAACTGTTTAAATTTTTATTTTATCTCTTTGTATGACTTTTATTCATTGATCGAGGGAAATATATATTGAAGTCTATTTTCTTTAAAAGTGTTGAATTACTGAACTTGTCTATGTGGTATACCTATCTCTACGATATGCGTCAAATTGACGCGTTTTAGTAGAAGTAAGTATATAGAAAACGTCCGTAAACCTAGTGTTAAGTTTAACACTTTTAAATTTTACGATTTTATTCAAGCAATGGTTTAACTGCTTTGTAGAATGATTAAGATAATATAATACTACACACTGAACTTTAAAAAAAAATTCACGCCTTCTGCTTCTTCTTCTTTTATTAAAAATTCAAAATTATTTTGCTTATAATTCCCACTACAACATTCAGTAATTTGTCTCGACGCGTTTCGCCACTTCACGTATCCTGATGATGCCACGTGAAGTGGCGAAACGCATCGAGACAAATTACTGAATGTTGTAGCGGGAATTATAAGCAAAATAATTTTGAATAATTTCCTATAATATGGATTTCCGCAAAGTAACGCCTGAAACAACTAGTTATAAAGACAATTCTGCCAATGTCGAGTATTCGAGCAGCAGTCTAATAAGAAATTATAAAATTTTAATTTACACGTAAAACCCTCATGTCAAAAAGCAACTTCATTCCATTCTCCCACGTGCTTTATAGAAAGTTAATACAGCCACATAGATGTCGTTGAATTCAATTTGGCATTTATTTTTAAACACACGTTTATTATCAACTAGCTTTTAAGTCATTAAATAAGTATCAGAGATCATTTCAATAGAAATTAATCAATATGATTCCAAACAGCTGAAACTATAGTCAGTTGGAAATTATAGTAAACAATAGTGATATTTTTTATAAATAAAAAGTATCCTATGTTACTTCTAGTATCTCCAAAAATATGTGTACAAAGTTTCATGATGATCGGTTAAGTAGTTGTTGCGTGAAAACGTAACAAACAAACTCACATTCACATTTATAATATTAGTAAGGATTTCGCTAATTCCTATACAGTTTGTCTATTAAATAAAAGTCAATTACTCTGAGATATAATTAAAATCCTTTACTCATATATGTAGGTAGTAGAACTGATATTAATTAAGAAAACCAATATACAATCAAAAACAGATAACAAACAAGCCAAGTCCAGCTCAACAGTGCATAAAACACATCAACTTTAAACCATATTATTAACAAAAATCTACATAATAAATAATGGGACACTTCCATAATACAAATTAAAAATGCGCACACAATTTTACATCCAAATCCCTTTAAAAATAAGCATCAAATTCCAACGTAAAACGCTTATGAATATTTCATACCTTTCTTGTCAAATGAAAATGATCCGTGAACGTTTTGAAGTCGACAATCGCTTTTACTTTTAAACAATTTCAATCTTATTCTGTAAGACATAAAGATTAACAACCATATTGGTTTTAACGAAGATACTTTAGCATATAACATTCTCTAACATAAGAAGAACTTATTGGAAATAGCTAATTTAATATTTTAGACATTTATTTGCTCAAAAAGAATTTACTTAATTGAGATAAAAATAATAATAATAACTATAAATAAACACGTACGTAGAACATTGCCAACACCATCACAAGGCACTCAAACCCATTATGTGTTTTTTAATTCATATTTAAATTTACTTATTTTCGTTTGTAAACTCAAAATCTAAGCAATTATCTTTTTTATTTACGTAAACACAACGATTTTCAAATGGAGTTTTTGTAGGTATATAAGCGATAGAAAGAGAAATGATCGCATCCCTTTCACACATGCCTCAACTTCGACACTATAGGAATATAGTTATCCCTTTCTAATGATTGTTTCTTCCAGTCCAAAGTCAGATTTGTATCCATTTGCAAATCGCCCTATGTACCTATATGTATTTATTTATTTATTATCATTATTATTTTTATTTTAAATTGGTATCGGTAATAATATACGTACATAAACGTAGATGCGCATGCGACAAACATTGGTACCGTTGCTAATAGCACATACACTTGTACAAGCAAATTTAATGAATTGTTATTTACACACGTGTTAAGCGTGTGACGAAACGGCCAACGAACTGCATCTATGACCAAATAGTACACATGTATAGGTAAATTGCATTTTTGTTACAGTATATGTTTTCCTACAAAGTATTACGTATTTGTTTTGACCGAATAAAATATTTATTATCGGTTAACTCTTTCAGGTTTAGTGGTTAGTATTCTAACCACGTGTTCTCTATTTTTTAAATCTATTTCCACGCTATCTATGGGTTATGTGCCGTACTAGGATGCTTGATAAACTCATTGTTGATCGAGTGTTATGAACCTTAGGCGCTGACGTGCGACTGTTAGGTAAATTCAATTATTTATAAAACCAGTGCAGTGTTGTTTTTTTAACGTAGCAATTCGATTATTCAAAAATAAAGGTAAGAGTTATTATTATGTTATGATTTTAGTGTTTCTCTGTTATCTAGTATTGGTTTCGTTGATTTATGATAAAAAATAAACGTAATCTCTTCTTTTATTTGTAGTAACGTAAATAATACGATGGTTAGTATACTAACCATCGTATTTCTTGAAAACCTATATGGATATAATTGTAATTTTTTTTTATTATTAATTAAACGACATTTAAACCAAATATTCATTTGTTTTCTTTGTAAAGTAATCATAGTAAGAGTGTGGCTGACAGAGTTAATACGTAAATTATATAATCATTAATGGAAAATAATTATATTCGAGATAAGGATTACAGTTATTGATTATAATTATGTATTTAATTTGCACTGGCCTACCTAATCGTAACCAAGGCAATAAAATATAGATTTGTACAACTCATTACGTTTTACTCCAACTGGTTCTTAGTGTTAATGAACATTGTACAGTCACATACATTACTTTTAAAACTATAATTTAAAAAAAAATATCATCAGTTAGTTAGTTAACTTTGTGACAGCTGAAACAAATTGTTTAAAAAAAAATTTCAGCCTCACTGCAAAAATTATAGCTGTAAAAATAAACCGTAAAATGATATTATTTTAAAAAAAAGGGGCACCCACTTCTGAGGTATCAACCTTCCTTACATACAAAAATCTAATTAGAAATAAAATTATTTAAGCAACATAAAAAGCTCCCACATAGACCTTGCAAGCTGTAGTTTGTTCGCTTTCAAAGGTTGCCAAAAAGACTTTTAAATTTGAGAACTTTTTTAGTCATTATCTATATCTATACTAATATTATAAAGAGGAAAGATTTGTATTTTTGTATGTTTGTAACGTATTGGCTCAAAAACTACTGGACTGATTTCAAAAATTCTTTCACCTTTTGAATACTACAATATCACTGATCAATATAGGCTGTATAAATTACAGAAAAAAAAATAAGGATCCTTACTAAAACTACAATAATGTAACCCAAGGCTATTTTTAAAATTGCCATAAAAGGCAGGCGTCGTTGAAATATGAAACATCATTAAACTTCATAGTACTTTATATCTTCATTACTACGCGAACGAAGTTTTTGTTAGTTACGCCCTTGGACAATATTAATTATAATAATCCACAGACCACAGCAACAAGAACAAACCTCAAAATTATCAACTATACACGTAGAACAGCGAGACTGAATGACATATACCTATGACGTCACTGGTACACTCAGATTTAGTTTTAGGTAAATGGAAACAATTTGTATAAAACAAAAACTAGTTTTATATGCATGTAACGTATCTACATGACAGTTTTTTACACAGAGACCTCAGGTTCTTAATCGCCAAATATTTAACTTTAATAAACGAATTTAAAGTTTATTTTAAAAAAGTAATTTCCTATTTATTTTGGTTCTGCGTGACTGTGTTTCTTTTGTCCTTGTCTTATATATGTATTTATTAAAATTTAATAAAAATAAATAAGTTGCATTGACTGTACCTATGACCGACATATGATAAAATGATATATGTACGAATGAGCAACATTAGGATCATTGCTTAATGCATCCATTAGGGGTCACTTAAGACTATTTATCCAGATATATATATGTAGACGATTTTATGCGGTTTAATCTCGCAACACCAGTCGAAAACACCAGCCCTTAATAACCTAGAGTATCAATTTTGATACCAATCTTTTAAACCGAATGTTCACATTACTATTAGTTTTTTTTATAGGTTGGCTGTTCGTATTTTACTGTTGTATAATATTCTTTCCAACGAAATTAAAAAATAAAACAAATGTCATTATTGTTTTATTTTATCTATGACATATTACTTGCGCGGCAAAGTGAACTTTCGTAAATCAGGCTACTAAGGGTTAAATTATGTAAATAAAAATTAACAATAAATGTTTGCGAAATAATAAAATTCAAAGTAGGAAACCGTTAACAGTTGACAGTCATTTCGCTGACATAATAAAATAATTAAAATTCAATATATGCCGGTAATTTTTTTGTATAATTTGTAAAAGTTCTGGACACAAATAGTACCCCAACCAGACTGTTGAAAGCAAAAGTTGCTGGGGTTCTTCTGGCCTGGAGTTATAGAGAAACAGAGCAGTTCATGAGACCCTGATGCCATACCAGACCCTATCAACGAAGTCAAGATTTACTCAACTTATTAAATTATTATAAATACTTTATAAAAATAAATAAATAAATAGTTTTAGTCACAATTATTAAAGATTTTGTGAGTGATGGGTCCCACGTGACAGGCAATGCCTAGTGTGGGACCATCGAAAACTATATTATGTAATATTATTCTTAAGTAAACAAATAAATAAATAAAAATTTCCAATCAGAAAATCACTATAATTTTTATTAAATTTATCTTAATTTCTTGTGTTACAAAGTTAAACTCCTTACCCTATATATTTGAAAAGGTCTGCCTACGCCATTTTCTAAGTTCTCAGACGTGAATGTACGAACACACATTGAAGCCGTCCCATACGATTTGTGCGACATAAAAAAAATCGATATAAATCTAAAGTTTCTGCTACATTTAGAATTAGTTGATATCCGATGGAAGAGTGCCAATTGCTTCAGACTAAACTTTCATGAAAAAGAACTGAAAAAAAGAATCGATAATACTATTGGCAAGTGCATTCGGTGCGTTCGTCTCAGCTTGCTTTTATAGGGTACCACATTACAATATTATTTAGATGGTTCCGCAAGGGTTTCTTTATAACAAAATTTATTACGGTTTCAGTTCACTAAGATATTCGTACTATCCCTTTTACTAATATAAATGTAAATGTGAGTTTGTTTGTTACGTTTTTTTTAAATTGAAATCCCAGCATATGACCACACTCCGCCTGATGTTAAGCTAGAGTACGGTCCATGAGCATAGATAACTGTTACCACAGACAGATGTCCACTCCACTATGCCGGCTTGAGGAGACGAATGTGCTCTGTCCAAATTGACAGGGCACACTCTTCTCGTTATCCCGGTTACTTCCAAGCTGATCACGAAACGCGACTACTTAACCGATCATTATGAAACTTTGTACACATATTTTTGGAGGTACTAGAAGTAACATAGGATACTTTTTATTAAAAATAAATAAATTATTTTTTACTATAGTTTCCAACTGACTATAGTTTCAGCTGTTTGGAATCATATTGATTCATTTCTATTGAAATGATCTCTGATACTTATTTAATGACTTAAATACGAACGAAGCCGCGAGTTAAAGCTAGTAGTATATATAAAAAAACTCTAAGTTCAACGAACGATTAACAATACAAAAAAACTCCCGTATTAGATAGTTCTCCCTTGAAGATGTGATCCCGAGGGATTAACTAAGTCCCGTCTGGAATTGAGAATAGGTACCGCATGTTTTAATTGCTGTCTGTGGGAAACGTAGTGAATAACAACTACCGGAGATGGTAAAACGAGGATTGCTCGTGTAGTCACTTAATAATGAATGTGGTTTTAGTAGAAAATGTAATCCTTTACAACAGCCATTCTCAAAGTGGTGTTCCGCGGAACCCTAGGGCTAAAATACTGCAAAAAATACCTACCAAAGGGAGATTATGAGGTTACATCTAAATATTACATTGCAATATGATTATTCATAAATACATATAAATTAGTTTTTTATAATTATATTAAGGCTTTTTCCTTCGCCAAAAAAGTTTGAGAACCGCTGCTCTACAATATTCATTATATATACTATACAACAGCATAAAAGTCATAGGAAACCAGATATTTGCAATGTATGTGAAAAAAATCGTTTTTTTTTTGAACTATGTTGAAATATCTGTAGACGCGATAAGTAGGTTTTGAGACAAGTTTTAGGGTGTCAAAATAAAGGTTTATACAAATTTATAGCCGACTATCTCTCATTCCGAGGTGAACCCCTTAATATTCTTGGACTATAGGAAAATTCCGTTCATTTCTCGGGTGTACTCGTAAATTGTAATCTTTTAAATAATGACGTATTTACACATATTTAAATCAATAAATCTTGTATCAGTTTAAAAGCCTGATGCATGATCTATTTAAACCATAATAACTTTGTAATAAGGGAATAAAAGCTATATCATTTACTGTTATAAATATTCTTTGTAAAATAACCTTGATGTAATCCTTTAAGGTTAACACTAGATTGCCCGAAGAAGTCATTTTGACTGCTTTTTGATTTCAATTAGAATAGTATATAATGACAGAATTTTGTGACTTTTTGTACGACATGTAAATGCGGTGATTGATAATAGTAGTTACCTCCCCTCCTTCATTTCCGGTATATACATATGCGTTATACCTAGATGTAGGTACATATATAGTATACTAAAGTTCAGTCTTTCTAGTGTTAAAGAAGAGACTGTAATAAATGAACACTATAAATATTCTTAACTCTTTAGAATGTATTACAACGTAAATACACGTAAATATACAATGTTATCTCCTGATCCAAATACATACCTACATAAATATATAATTAATAACGCATAACTATAAAATTGTACTGCACTCTTTATATAATAATCCGAAATGATATAACTTGTTATAAAATAAACAATCGATCAATTATTAAGAGTGGTAGGCAGACTGATGATGGCATTAGCCCAGTATGCCGTCCTGGGGAAGTACCACCACTTTCAAGCGTGAGGTGACCTAATCGCCTTTCGAGATCAGCGTGGAAGTAGCCGGGATAACGAGAGGAGTGTACCCTGTTGATTTGGACAGAGCACATTCGTCTCCTCAAGCCGGCATAGTAACAGTTGTCTATGCTCATGGACCGCACTCTAGCTTAACATCAGGCGGAGTGTGGTCATATGCTGGGCTATCAATAAAAACAAAATGAAATAAATACTATTATTATTTGAACGTAATCGATTAACCTTGAGTTGAGACCCACCCCTTGGCTGTCTGAAATGCATAATCCTAGTAGCGAGTCGCAGAACTACTTAATGCAGTCTTATTTGTTCTAATTAGAATGAAAACACAAGCGTTACCAATATGAACGAAGGACTATTTTATTAACACATAGTTTGAGAACCACTGGTATAGTAAATTATTGTGACAGTAACTCGATGTAAATGACCGCTTTTCCCACAAATATAAAATCCATAGGATTTGTAAAATATAATTTATATGTATAACGACCTATTTATGAAGCGTGAAGCACTAGGGTATATAATTGGAACATCAAAGGAAAGCCGACAGCGGTAACTTCAAACGTAATAATGTAAAGAAAGTATAGATTTACTTATCGCTTACTGTTTGGGGATCTAAATTTAACTAGAAAGAAATTCAATCTTTAGTTCAAACATTAGTTAACTCTTTTCAGTAAAAGAAGTCCATTGTGGGACTGTATTTTGGGTTCTGTTCAATGTGAGCTGTTATGAACTATCACAGCAATATATGAAATTCATTGGAATGACAGTGGTGCCATCTGTCGAAAATTGGCCATACCAACTGAGAAACCTTCGTGGGCTCATGCACAACAACTTTGCTAAAGATCATCACATGATCAAATGCATAGTTTACGATTCTATAAAGGACATACATACAAACATTCATATATATTTTAACATATATATGTATAGAGATACCTAAATCACTGCCTCATTGAGACTGTCATTAGAATATTTGTTTAACCCTCCATCTGTTAAAAGTTGGTCCGTGTTAAATCATTGGTCCGTTGGGCCAATCCTGTTAGCATAACAACAATGTCACTGACATCTTCTCTAGTCTAATCTGAATGGTCTTAAATGAAAAATTATTAATTAATAGGATGAATTTAAAGAATAATGTAATATCAGTGTTTTAGTTTTGCTTTTTGGATTGAATCCAACGCCGACAGTATTAATGGATCGTGCTCGTTTAGAAATACATATACAACTGTTATATTAATCTTAAATTAGAAATTTTATAATTAAAGCGTTTAAAAATAAATCCTAACTGATATGTAAGTTCTATTTGCGACTGTACATCAATTTTTGAACGTAATTTAACATTATTGTAGCCAATAGAGCAAGTGGACTGTATCAATGAAAACTCTTAAAATTGTATTTTTACACTATATCACCAATCTCTTATAATCTAAGCACACACATTCGTTCCCATTCGCAACCAACATCCAAGTCCTCATTCGAACGTCCCTCGTGTTCCTCTTTTGTTTCATTCCAAATTCAAATTTACAGTTTTATTTATAAAAATATTAATTAACAACCTCTTTTCTGTCGACCATAATTATTATTTTTCAATCCTATCTTCCTATTATTAAAATATATATAGATACTATGGTTTAATCATTTAATTCTACATTTCGAAGCCATTGCAGCTTTGTTGTGGCCGCGATTGCTACAAATTACATATAAGAACTACAATCAAATGTGTGGTTTGTGTTGTCCAGAACTGGGTATCAGAAATAAATATATAAATCGATATTTTATTAGATATAAATCAAAATCAAAAATGTTTATTGCGCATGGTCAGAATCTACGAAGATTTCGGAAAAGCATATAACGAGAAATCACAAGTAACTGGTCAATCATAGCCTGTACAATATAATGTTAGTATTAGTAGGTACATTTTTTATTATTTTTTATTTATTTACTTTTAGTAAATGGGCTCCAATAGAGCGCTTTTACTCGTCAATACAAATACAATTTGATTTAGCTGCTGTATAGGGGCATTGTCCACTTACATACTAATGTCATAATAATATATAATAAATCTACTATGATGTAGAAGAATAGCTGCTGTATAAGGGCATTGTCATCCTATTGTATATCTAAGGGTAAACATAAAATGACATAGATTATGTCCAAGCTTTTTTATCAGTAAGATATTCATCTAACGTGTAATATGATTTTGCTTAATTAATGTAAACAAAACCAGTGCCTAAATACATGCAACCAAGCTACCTATAGAAATGAATCGAACAAATGACTACCCGCATTTTTCTAAAACTATAAAAGTTAATATATTTTGTATAGATATATATATATATAAGGTATGTTAATTATAATAATATATTTAAGTTGAGTCACAAATACCGCTTCCAAATTTACTGATCATTATCACACTTAAGAATACAAGAAAAAGATTTACATTGATTAGATTTTTTAATTATAATTACACAAAAATGTACTTCGAAATATATAACCGTACGTATGGTAACCGTTTTAAGATACCGATCAATAAATACTGGATTAAGAAAAACAAATGTTATTAGCTTTCTGAAACTCATCTCCAGCTTTTGCATGGATGTATGGATGTCCGGCATAAATTGTCTAATCAAGTGTTTCCCAATCTTTATGTGCAATGCCCCATCTTAGCCTTTCTAAAATTCTTATGCTCCGTCTATGTAACCAAACACCCACTCAATTTTTTGGTCTCATCAAGCGAAATTATACCTAATAATTATTTTTCGCAATCATTTAAGAATTTGCTTTTTTCGTTAAATTTGGCAAAAATGGCCCAAAGCGAAACTCGTGTCGAGTCCATTTTCGAATTGCCCCCCTTAACAATCAAATTGCCTCCCCCCTGTGGGACTTGGGCCCCACGTTGGGAAACACTGGTCTAATCAGATAAATGCGACGGTAAAGTGCATAAAATATGTGTGTAGAATATTTATATTCTAAAAAATAAATCATCATGATGTATATGAAAGATTTGGAATTTAAAAACAAAGTATTTTATTCTCTGAATAAAGCTGCAAATGACAGTCTGTGAAAACTGATTATATCTGATAGTTTATTATAATATTTGTTGTTGTTTTTTTAAATGAACGTTTACGTGTGAATTAAAATTTTATAATATCCTATTGTTGCCTGAATACTGGACATTGGTAGAATTGTGAAGAAGAAAAAGATAATATTTGTTGTTGAAGTGAACATGACGCTAGCACAGTACAATTGCTTTTTTGACAAGTCCCGAGTGTTCTAATAGGAATCTAGGGATGATATTTGAAGATAGAATAGCATACGTGTGATTTTACACTTGAATAAACAGTGAAGACCTGCCTATTGATTGTCATATGTCTAAACAAAAGTAGAGAAAGGTAGTGTTTAAAAAAGTAGAGATGTAAAGAGAGCTGCTAACGATAGCGTTCTCTTGTTGTAAATAAAATTGTAAAAATCTGAACAGAGCTAGATTAATTGTATCATTTCAAACGAGACAATGTGATATAATTTATTTTTACTGTAAGCTATAAATCGTTTGTTTTCCTCTTCTACCAGTAAAATCAAGCTATTATAATACTTTTTTTTTGTTTTATATTTTTGTATGTTGCTTTTTTTTTATTTTGGGGTTATTCCACTTTAGTTTTTACATATTATTTATTTATATGGAGCTTTTAAAAATTGCTACTCGTAAAATTGTAAACTGAAAATGATCCTAAGTTTATTAATTAGTAAAAAAAATTTACGAGTATTTTTTTTATTATAAACATAAATATGTAACGCGTTATCTGAAGAGGCAACAATTAGAAATATGTAATTGGTTAAAAATATACTATTTAATAAATATTATACAATAAATTGTAACAGAAAATCTTAGATAACTTACGTAGTAAAACTCATTGATTGGTTGTTATTTTTCATTGAAAAATAATAATAAAGCACATTGGAATAAAGTATTTTTTAAATAAGTCACATTTGGTAAGAAAAAATCACAATCACATACACTCGTATATAAAATTAGAACACAGAGCACAAAAACACAGTTTTCAAATTAAATTAAATACCTAAATAAAATATCCGAGGGGTATTTATTATTTTTATTTAAAAGCTTGCGCGTGCGTCGACCGTCCGACGGCGTAACTCGCACTGAACCCGAAGTGTGTACGTTATACTTCTTTTTTTCTACAAAAACATCAAGAAAATCGTTTTGTGGCGTGATTGACGCCTCGCATCGCGGGTTTCTTTGATATTTTGATGCCAATGGGTATTTAATTTAAATCGCGAATTCGCCCCGAACTGACAACTCGACCGGGAGCTGTGCCTAATCCCTTAATTAATTGGCCCGTCTAACTTATTTTTATATATTTATTTGTAATCCGTGTATTATTTTTATTGCATGTGGTATCCAGACTAATGACTGTTATTAACCCAGTCTGCTGGGGGTATTACCACTACGAACAAATGGTATACCGAGAGTCTTCTCCTTATCCGGCTACTGCTGCAGACATGTTCTCATGGTCGCAGTTAATCTTAACATAAAGTTCACGTCAGTGACAGAATCACATGCCGATCTATTGTATAAAAAATAGGAGATAGACTAGTGGCCGCCGATTCTACAAACCGAAAATACTTATTTAAGAAGGTTTGAGATTTTGACGTTTAGTCTGTCAGTGTCATCTTTCTTGTTTTCTTCTGCTTTTTTGATTGCCACAATGCATTGTGATAATTATATTTTTAATCCATTTTAATCAGCAATATTATTTCACACAAGTTTCTCTAAAGATTCTTCCAGATAACCAATAATTTCGATTAGTTACTCAAAACAATGAAGAATTGCGTTTAAAAAATCACAGAACGATTATGTATCCTTTTCATATTTGGAACAATGATTATTATTTTATATGATCATCAAAATTATAGAACTTGACACTCCAATTTAAACATAAATAAAAACCACACTCCATATTAAGTTTGCTTTATTTTTGTTAAGGGTGACCAACAATTTGATTAAATTGGAAATATATATATTATTAACTATATTGGCCAATAAATCTTTTGATTTTATAAATTTTAAATATAATATAATAAATAAAAAAAAATCCAATCTAATTTTAATTAATTATAATAATTAATTAATTTCGTAATCACACTTTTTGTGATAACTACTTTTATTACATACTAGCTTTTATCCGCGGCTTCGCTCGCATTTAAGTCATTAAATAAGTATCAGAGATCATTTGAATAGAAATGAATCAATATAATCCCAAACAGCTGAAACTATAGTCAGTTGGAAACTATGGTAAAAAATAATATATATTTTTTAAATAAAAAGTATCCTATGTTACTTCTAGAACCTCCAAAAATATGTGTACAAAGTTTCACGATGATCGGTTGAGTAGTTGTTGCGTGAAAACGTAACAAACAAACTCACAGTCACATTGTCTATAAAGATTTTTAATAATATTGTACCAAGAGTGATTAAATGTCTAATACAATTTAAAAATAAATTAAAAACATATTTGATTTTAAAATGCTTTTATTCAATTGACGAATACCTCGATGATTCGAAACAGTATTTATTCGAAATTTAGTGATTGGGCTACGATAGGAATTCACAGAAGTAGGCTGAAATTGTATGATCTTTATTACGAAAAAACGTTTAACCATAGTCCGGTATTTATTGACTACGTAAGGAATTATTCAAAAATCTTTAAACGTGTCTGTGCTTTGGCGAAATCAATGTTTATCGCACATAAAATTAATCATTCTGATAACAAAATCAAATCTGTATGGAATGTAATTAATACAGAGACAGGTAAAGTGCAGCTTCGCGACTCTCATTTCAGTCTACAAAAAGGAGATAAAATCATTGAATCGGATCACGATGTAGCTCTTGAGTTTGAGAAGTTTTTCTCAAATATACCGATTGAGACTACTCGATCCCTGGATTCTTCGCCTAGTATTTCCGAATCACTTTTGAAATCGAATGTAAGTGAATGCTCAATCATTCTTCCTAAATTTTCTCATGTTTCTCCAGATAGTATAGTAAAGGCTTTTAAATCGTTGAATATGAAAAAGACAGAAGATATTTGGGGCATCTCTGTACGAATTTTAGATTCAATTATTGGCTCTATAGCGCATTACTTAGCGGTTATTTTCAATAGATGTGTCGACGCGGGTACGTTTCCCAATTTAATGAAATTTAGTAAAGTTATTCCATTGTTTAAAAGTGGTTGTAGGTCT